>PVKH010006233.1:0-21267 GCA_004027955.1 Chaetophractus vellerosus
TTTTTTTGTGGTTACTATGGGGATTACACTTAACATCCTGAATTTATTCCAATCTAGTTTTATTAAAACCCACTTAGCTTCAATAGCATATATTAACTCTGCTACTGTTCAACTCCATCCCCACTTCTATTGTTATTATCACAAATTACATCTTTATACATTGTTTGCCCACTAACATGGATTTGTGATTATCGTTTCATGCATTTGTCTTTTAAGTCATATAGAAAACAAAAAGAGGAGTTACAAACAAAAAATACAATAATCCTGTCTTAGTTTGCCTAGGCTGTGCTGTGACAAATACCACACAGTGTGTTGGCTTAAACAACAAGTATTTACTGGCTTTCAGTTTGGAGGCTAGAAGTCCAAAATCAAGATGTCATCAACAAGAAAAAGAAAGGTCAATTCTTCCCCTGCCCTAGGTGTTAGTGATGTTGCTTGTTGAAGGGTGCAGTCATCCATTTGCTGCGTGAATTTTCCAAACTATATTCCTTGTCATGTGCAGTCACTGAAGTATCTGTTTGTTTGTTTTTTTAATCTCTACTGTCAGCCAGTTACCTGACAGACATTTCTTTGAATGCCTGGATCTGATAAGAAAAGAGAGAGAGAGAAAAAAAATGGGGTGGTTCTGTCAGATGTGGCCTTGGAAGCTGGTATAGCCTGAAGGGTCTGAAAAAAATGACTAGCCCCATTGTCTGTCCCTCAGTGACCCACCAGGCAGTCAAAATATACAACACCAACACTTGGTGAACAAGGTCCTTATTGCCCAACCTGGCACCAGCTAGCTGCACAAGGAACGTGGACCATAGTTCTACAGCTGCCTGCTGGAAGCTGGTGGATGGAGCCTACTTTGCAAAACACACTAACTCACCTCAGTTTATTAGCTTTTCTTTATCAGGCACTTCGCTGGAAACTGGAAAGGTTTGGCTAGCCTCCAGAATTCTAAAATAGTTGATTATGACAATTCTTGCTAACTCAATAGTTATTTCAGGGGAGGGACTGATTCCTGGAATTTCCTTCTCTGCCCTCTACTGTGACATCACTTTGGAAGCTTCTTCATCATCTACTTGTTGGAATTTGGAAGATAGTAAAGGCTCAGGTGATAAATGAGAAGTACATTTTTATAAAAAATGTATTCAATTTTGTCTGTTCAAGCAGTATTTGAAACAATTTATATGAATTTTTAAGCTGAAAAAACCAGAGCATGAAGAAATGACTCATCTGACTGAGCTAGTTTACCTCAATGTTAGTATATAGAGACTAATGTTAAGTTTATATATTATTTTCTATATTTACTTTTAGCTTCTGTTGATTTGTTACTTGTTAATTCTAGGTGTTTATTGTAGTTTATTTTGTTGTTTGTTTTAACTGCAGTCTCTGGGTCAGTGCTGTCCACTAGAACTTTCTGTGATGATGGAAATGTTCTATATCTGAGCTGCCCAGTATGATAGCTACAAGCCACATCTGGCAATTGAGCATTTGAAATGTGACTAGAGTAGCTGAGGAACTGGATTTTTAATGTATTTTTTAATTAATAGATTTTATTTTTTAGAATGATTTTAAGTTTACAGAAAAATTTTGTAGAAAGTACGGAGACTTACTGTATATCCCCATGCCCCTACACACAATTTCCCCTGATAGTAACATCTTGCATTCATACTGTACATTAGTTACAATTGATAAAACAATATTAATACGTTATTAGTAACTAATGTCTATAGTTTCCATTAGCACTCACTCTTTTTGTTATACAGTTTTTTGGATTTTCACAAATAAATAATGTTATCTGCCCTCCATTATAGTATTCCTGCTGCTCAGCAACATTGCCAGCATTTGGTATAGTCAGATTTCTGGATTTTAGACATTCTAATAGGATGTAGTGATTTAACAAATTTAAATAGCTACACGTGCCTATTGGAAAATGCAGTTCTGGGATTGTTTCTTTTCTTGATAGTAATTTATAGCACTTATAGTCTATTTTCCTTAATCTACTGTTTTGGATAAAGTTTCTATTATATTGTCAAATAATAATGGTGATAACAATTATCCAGTTTGATTCCTGATTTTGGTTATACATGTTGTGTTTTACCATTTCTAATATTTTCTATTTTAAGCAATTAATTGTTAATTGTTCTGAACAATTAGTAAGGAGCTGCTGAATTTTGTCAGAAACTTTTCAGTCTATTGATAGGAACAAATTTTTTCTCTTTTCAGACTGATCTCTGATTTTATTATCAAATCTCAAAAACCTAGGGTGCTACCAATGCTTAAGAGAAGTCAAATTCCTTACATAAGGCCCTCTTTTGTCTCATCCAGTCCACTATTCTTATTTATTTCTTGCTATCTTTGTGTTTGAACCCTTTTTTAAGTCAAATTACTTGCTACTTTCCAAACAAACCTTTTCTCCTAAATTTAAAGTCTTTATTTAAGCTGTTTTTCTATTGTGGATGGCCCCTATGTTTCAAATTTCTATCCATCTTCCAAGTTTGGCTCAAATGCTATCTTCTGTGGAGTCCCTTGTGGTTTCCCAGCCAGAAATAACCTCTTCCTCATCTTAAATATTATAGCACCTAATTTATATCACTAACTTTGGATATTTTGAAATGATGGCCTGTTTATATACTATTTTCCTTTGACCTGCCCATTTTTTAAAATGTGAGATAAAATTTTGAAATGGGCATTTTAACAATATTATAATATATCTTAAATTTTAATTTTTAACAAAGCAGTACATTTTTAAAGCTTAAAAAGGCAAATAATATTACAAGACTTTCAATAAGGATAATAATCTCTGGGCTCACCTACCTCATCTCTAATTCTCATTTCCTTATGGCAACCACTTTCAACTCTTCTAGGTGTTTCCTCTGATATTTATTTCCATATTTCTAAACAGCATGCTTATGCTGCATTTTCTTTTCTTTTTTTTCCAATTTGGGTCATTGTCCATTGAACTTCTATTTTGAATAAGGACTTTTCTCTCTTATACCATTCTTTCCACCTATATACACATATAGCAATCCCCACCCTCCTAATATAGTTATATCACAATTGTTGGTTTATATTATTATGATCACAGATGAACCATATAACAATCAACATTTCCTTTCTTATATAATTTTTTGCTTTTCCTGAAATAATTATTGCCTCATTTTTCTATTGCTTAGTTTTCTATATACCTATCAATAATTAAGCATCAAACTTCATGCCAGAATAAAACAATAAAAAACTCTCACTATCACCAAATAAATAAGGTAATCTCAAAGTCCTATATTTTTCTCCTAGAACAGGGGTTCTTAACCAGGGGTCCATGAGCTCGACTTGATATTCAAAAAAACATTATTCTTGTGTGGACGTGTTGGTGCAGGTGTGATATATTTATTAAATATTACACATTATAGAGTGGACTTGGTAAGGGTCCGTGGTTTTCACCTGACTGGCGAAGGGGTCCATGGAATCCCTGCCCCTGTCCTAGAGCCTAGGGCTGGTTGGTCCCTGGGCTTTCTGTGGGTTCTGTTCAGGTTAGGTGCATAGACCTGCTTCCAGAATTCTAAAAACCCAGCAGGGGAAAGAAAGCTAGAGGTCTTGGTTTTCAGAATTCAAACTTTGTCTCAATTCTCTTGAATTAAGTCCTCCCATGGGGTGGGCCTGGTGCGGCAGAGTCCAGAGCCTCCCTGATTTAACCTTTCCAAAGGCGAAAAGAGAATCTCCTGCTTAGTCTCTCACCCTCCTTCAGGCGTTGGCTACAGCTTCCTCCCCTCTGCCTAGTTCTTTAACACACACCGGTATGCTTTCTATCTTTAAAATTTTATTGACATCTCTTGGTACCACCCTTTTAAATGTCTTTATTGTCATTTTTGTGAGATTTGGGACACGCAGAAGAGAAAGTCATATATTCATCCTGCCGTGTTTAGTAGGAAGTCTCTTGCCCTCAGACTCAGCACGTGTAAATGCCCTCATTCGCAGACTACTGCACTCGTCCAGCCACTACCTTCTGGACCCTGTACTCTGCTCTTCCGGTGCTGACAACTGTAACCTGTATTGTGAGGATTCATGTCAGTTTCTTTCTTATTCACTGTATCAAAAAACTCCTGCACAGCTTCTAGCACAGTTCCTTGCAGGCGGAGTTCAATAAATGAACCAATAAAGGGAAGACTTCCTTAAAAAAGATTGAAGGAACACGATAATAAATAAAACTCTATCTACTTGAATCAAAGCCCACTGTAACACGAAGATTGCTTGAAATGAACCCAAGAATCTAATATCTGTTAAGCTTTCGTTATTAAAGCAGAACTTTGTTGTTCTTGTGGTGAATAGAGTTGAACCTTCAAAATAACCAGCAATAAAGCTATGAGAACATGCTGTTTTATCAGAGGTGGGGATCTGAAGGCTTTTCGCTGGAAACCTGGGCAATCTCACTTTCTCATCATTGTTGGCTCTCCTTTGGAAAAGCTAGTCATGGCCCATCTCATCCACAGTCTCACCAACTGTCTCGCTTACTTCCAGAGTCAAATGGTGTTCGGTTTATTAGCTTAGCACAGTTACTTAGGGCACACCTGCTGCCCTTGCCACTTTTGCCCTAGAGGAATAGCTGCAGTTTCTAGTAATGTATTTATTTTTATGACCTGTTTTGAATATTTTAAAAGAAAACTCTCATTTTCTAAACTTTAAATATGGGGTTAATAGTATGCTTTCATGTTCCTCTATTTAATCATCGATACGTAGTTCCATATTCCATTTTTATAATGAACATATTTTCATTTTATAAAAAGTACCTTTAGAAAGTATTTTCATCAGCAAAACTTGATTTATAGCCAAACTTTTCAGAGATGTGTCTGTATTCTTGAAAGTAAATCACTCCTGTTTTCAAACCAAAAATGTGTATGCTCTATTGCTGTATTCCTGCAATTATTGGACAGGTTTGGATAGTATGTTAGAGAGCAAAAACTATTACTTATCATCTACCAGCTCTTTATAGATTTACCTAGCTTCATTTTTTTTTACCAAAATTAACTCATAGCTCCTCCTATATTGAAATATAAACAAATTATAAAATTTTAGAGGTCACAAAATATAGTAAAAAAAACCTCTAGAGCTTGTAATAAAGAGTCTTGGGTTCAAATCTGGACTCTGTCGCTTACTGCTCATATGACTTTGAGTCCTTAAACACTTGAACCTAGTGCTTTTCATCTGTAAGATGATTAATGCAATATCTGTACGATTTACCCTCACTAGGCGGTTATTAAGATCAAATAAAAAGTCTGAAAAACATTATGCAAATTAAATTATTTTATAACTCCGTGAAAGTACTTAAGGTTTGTCACTAATCTGGTATCTTGATGGCTAAAATCAATCCATCTTGTCAAATATTTTAATTTTCAAATTATCGTTGAAGATTCTCTAAAAGCACAAGCGTCTTTTTATCCAGGAGGACCCTAAGTCTTTAAGACTTATACTAATACCTAACCATGCACAATTTAACACACTGGGAGAAGGCAGATCAGCAACAAATAAATACATCATAATAATAATGATTCTCTTAAAATTCAACAATTTCACAGTACACGCTGGATTGCTCATATGCTTTCCACCACAGATCTGAGTTCTCTCTCCAAAGCTAATTAGCATGAATACAACAAGCTATTGATATTGTTGGTGCAAGTTTGTTTCCCAGAAAAAAATAATTTGCAAGATAATTATCTAATTGATGGGTTTTCTATTTGTAAAGCTTTTAAACAAACACCATATCAACTTGCCTCTTTCTCGCTCCAATCTGTGATTTATGTGTACTTTCTTAGGCATATGAGCTAACAGTCCTTTCTTCATTTTATCTTTTATCTAGCCTGTAGTGGTGTCTGGGACAACATCACATGCTGGCGCCCTGCTGATATAGGAGAGACGGTCACAGTCCCCTGTCCAAAAGTTTTCAGCAATTTTTACAGCAAACCAGGTACTGCCTATTTGTCTTGAATTCGTGTGTTCCTCCAGAGTGTTCCTTACAGAAGGTGTCATATGTTTTTCCACTAAAGCAGCAAGAAATAAGATCATCAGTTCTCTTTCGTAAATTCTAGCTGTTTCTTTCCACTGAATAAAATCATGGACCAACTGTAACCACTGGGTGATAAATGTTAGTTTTAGGGAGCAGGAGAATGTAAAGCTTCCTGCTGGGGTCATCCGCCATAAACAAAACGAAGGAAGAGCCACGAAGTCACTACAGGAAAGAAGCCAGAGGGGAAACACTTGTGCAGTGCCCCTCCTTTGGCAGAAGGAGTCAAATATACAAACAGATAAAAACCTAAGCACCCAGAGTGACTTTAGACACTGTTGAGAATATACGATTGTATTCATACATATAGATTTGGGTTCTCATAAACCCTCACAGCTATATCCTCCAGGTAAAGAGGGAAATAAGAACATTTGAGTCCCTACAGCCAATTACTGACGAGGAAACTAGTTTCTCATTTGCGCTGCAACAACTGGCAACTATTGAACGGATTCTTTTTCGTTCTCAACTTCCCACCTTGCTTGACTAGTTTTGATACTGCTTGAATAGTTGCAGTTTTCTCTGAGTTAGCCACAGAGACTCAAAAAAGGTCCTGATTGGGGGCTGGAGAGGGAGCCTTCTCTTCCTTTTTGTCTATTTCCAGGATTTACTCTGGGCAGGTATGATTGCATTTGTGCTTAAAAATATCTCTTGGCTCATTACTGAAAAGGTGGTTATTTTGTTTTATAAGTGATCCACATTTTCATAACATGAAGAAATCTATTGGAAAAATAGAAGATACATCTGGAAAGCAGAAATACATAATACTTTGAGTACTGTAGAGAACTTATTTTTGTCTTGGGCATGTTACAGGGTAAAAACTTGAGAACTAGTAATGTTGACATGATTTAAACAGAGTTCTGGAGGACAGTGTGGGGTAGAAGAAAAGGTGATTCAGAAAAGAAGGATCTCATTTCATGTCTTCTTAGGACTTGCCTTGAGCCAATAGTGTAAATTTTCCTAATCTTGAGTTAATCGGCCAGGAAATGGCATGAAGGCTGGGTTGGTGCTTGCCTTAGCATCACTGATCATCTCCAAGTTGGAGAGCCTAAACAATTTTAGAAAATCTAAGCTTTAAAAAACATCCCCATCTAATTAGTAATATTACTGCTGAATGATTTGGGTTATAAATATGCTCCTGGAAATTCCAAATGAATTGGCATATATTAAAGCTTTTCCCAATCTGGTAGTGTGATTGACGGTTCCCAGAGGAGCACACTAGCAGCCTGACAATTTTCAAATTGGCAAACAGCAGAACTGCCATGGCCATGCCATCTGTTGCACCCGGCTCAATCCCCTGCCACCCAGGAGCAATCTGGGTCAGCCCAGGACCCAGGCCAGGTGTGAAACTGGTTCTGCTCTGAATTATTAGGCCAATGTCTCATTTGGAGAATGAAAATTCTCAGTCTATTCTGGCTTAAATCCTTGTTATTCTTCATTTTCCAAACAGGGAACCTGATACTGCCTTGCTCTTGGTTTTCCCTGCGGGGAATGTGTCTATGGCAAGGAAATTTGCCAGTTTCCTTAGGTCTGGATAATCACAGCTAGATGATGTTAAATACATATGTTTCTACTTTTTCAATTGACCAGAAATATGAAATATGAGATGACCTACTCAAACTGTTGACTAATAGAGGAATGAGGTCTATAGAAGTCTTTATTTAACAGAGCATTTATAGCACTTAGTGGAACAGGGGCAGACTATGGAGCTGGGAGCTGAGTGGGGCTGGACTGGCATTGTATGACAGTGGGCTAATGGCTCACAGATGAAATTCAGCAGTGCTAAATGGGACGTCTTGCAGTCAGATTAAGGAATTGTAAAGCCTTAAATCTATATGTTTACAAAAACACTTTTACATATACTATGTTTGCCCCTCGCAACCAGGCTATCCTAGTGTGCTCATTGATAATTTCAGCCTACAATCACAGATATTCCAGAAATTGATCTATATATTTTTAAAACCACTTATTGTGGTTTTGAGCTTCCATCCCTCAGGATAGGCAGGGCACTTTTGGCCTTTTCCTTGTGTTGGGCAAAGTGTGGCGGGGCTTATAAATTGTTAAGTGAGGGAGAGGGCCTCTGGCTGTTTGCTATTACAGGCACTCAGTACCCTGGCCCTCTGTTGTTTCCAAGCCTGGTAAAACACTGGAATCTTGTGAGGTAGCCTCGGATCCTGTCTCTGGGGTCCTACAGCTCCCCTGTGGCAGTGCTTAGGCTCTGGGATGCAAAGCCTCCCAGGCCTGGGTGGGGACTCCTGTTCCAGGGTGAGGGAAAAGCTCTGGGGACAGGACAGGGTGCCTTTTTGCATTTCTTACCATATCCCTTGCCGCAGGCAGTGAGCTCACTCTTCAGAGGAAAAGGGGGAAGTTATATGGAGGGTTGGAGAAGCAGTGGTTACTTGTCTCTGCTATGGTACTGTCCTTATTTCACAGGTCACCGACGGCAGGTGACAGGACACGTTTTAGTGCTCTATCCACTACATCACAGAGCATAGGAATGCCCTGGCCATGGCAGCTCTTACAGCTCTGTTCTTTTTCTTGACATATGTTACATGTTTTTAACATGATCTCCACCTTCCAGGCCAGGTGTCGGCCATGTCCGTGCTACGGAGAGACATGGTTCAGCCGCCTGTGGTGCTGTGTGCGGTTCTGAGAACAGTCTTTAAAGGGGTGTCAGCCGATAACGAGCGTCCCACGGATGTGAGGCAGGGTTTGAAGGGAACTTGGAATATCTCTTCTGAAGAATTGGCACCTCAGGGGGACATGTCGGATATCTTCAAGTATTAGCGGTTCCACCAAGTGGAAGAGGGAATGGAGGCGTTCTGCGCACAGTGGGGAAGGCCCGCACAAGTGGGAGGTGCTTATTGCCAGAGGGTCGGCGCGTGGGCTTGGCAGCCAGACAGTCCACCTTCTGGCTCTGCCATCCTCCCTCTGAGGGAAATTGAACAAGTCACAGAGCCACCTGTGGCACAGGACCTTCCCTAGAGGGTGGCTGGGAGGCCTCTGGCAAGGGTTTAGCATAGCCCCTGTAATACACTGAGCGCTCAGGAGATACTGGCTGCTCTTATGTGGATTTGGGTGAGCCAAGACTTTAAAGGGTTGTGTCACAGAAAGTCGCGATCCCCTTTGGCAGTGCCTCAGGGAGACACCCTGGCCGCCATTCCTTTATTGGGCAGGATGGTGGGCTCCCTGACTTCTAAGGATCCTTTCAGCCCAGGGCATTGAGTTACAGGTGCCTTAAACATTGCTCATTACATTAACCACCTTCATAATTAAACTTACATTTAATGAGCGCTTCTGCTGCAAAGTCAGAAGCTTTGGAAACAGAGTGTGCCGTCAACTTTGGGAAGCTGGGGAGGTAGGCGCCTGTGACACTCCACTGAGAGCCCCCGATGGAATGTGGACCAAACTTAGAGCTGCAGAGCGGGAGGACCCAGGCGCCCTTCGGAGGCAGACCCCTGCCACCGCTTGCTCCCCGGCCCACCAGGCTCTGCCCACAGTCCCCGCTGCCTTTCCTCGACTTCACTCACCTGTCTCTGCAGCTCGCAAGCTTCAGGCACTGCTTCTGAAGTTCACCTGCCACTTCTGCGTGCCACATGTCTCAGAAAGAATGGAAAGCCAAGGGGGATAAAGAAAGAGTCGCGCTTCACAAAGTGATGAATGCGCCAGCTGAGATCTCACTCAGTCACCCTTCTCAGGTTGTCAAGTACCAAAACTGATGCAGTGCAGAGTTCAGTGTCGGGAGTCTTGTTTAGACCAAGAGCCAAACTGCCTGGGTTTAAAACTGGACCCCATCACTTACTAGCTGTGTGACTTTGGGCAAGTGACAACTTCTTTAATCCTCTTCAGTAAAATGAGGACAATCAAAGGACCTACCTCATATAGTTGACAGGATTAAATGAGTCGCTACATATAGGAGCCTTGGCACTGTGCCTGGCATGTGGTAAGTACTCAGTAAATAGTAGCTTCCGTTACTATTACTATCATTAGTATAATTATTTCTGATTCTTCCAAGAGTGATTTTGATGGTCAGATCACTTTTGCCTCTGTGGGCCTCAGTTTTTTTGTAAAGTGGGAGGGCAGGACCAGATCTTTAAGTAACCTTGCTTCTTTGAAGGCTAGGTCTTACCTCCACTTTTCACTGTGGTTCTGGTACCTGTGCTACCCCCCCGAATTAGCTGGCTGCAGCTGACCTGGAAGCTTCCTCTGGGAGCTGGAGCAGGAGGATGGTGTTGGCTTTGGGCATCACAAAAGCCTAAGGGATGGGGGTGTTAGTGCGCAAATGGGGAGGGCAAGCAGCATTGCCAGTGGCTTTGCTGAGCCCTACACCCCATTCCCACTTCCCCTCCTGGGGTACTCAGAATCGGGGCCCCTGGGCCCACCCCCTGCCTCTCACCACACAGCATCACAGCAAGTGCTTATGCTCTTGATTTCATCTGGTGAATGAAAACAAACGAATAGGTAGGCTGCTATGGTATAGGAGGGGATGATCCTTGAGACAGAAAACTTCTGTCTGCCTCGCAGTACTTACAGAACCTCAGGCCTGTTACTGAACTTTCTGGACCTCCTTTTCCCATCTATAAAATGGTAACAGCCATACCTGCCAAATCTGGTTCACAAGATTGTTCCAGAAATAGAGAGATCATGCGAGTCGAAACATTTGCTAAATCTGAAAGCCCTAGACGGCATGAGTCCGCGGTACAGTGGGAAGGACGTCTGCTTTGTGGAGAGACCAGGGCCCCAGTTGTGGCAGCACCACTGGCTAACTGCAGGAAGTCCCTTAGACCGTGTGCTCTTCTGTGAGTCCATCTAACTTCCTATCTGGAGTTTCAGGGAAGGTCACTGGCAGGACACAGGTAATTAGTGCCTGGCTCCCTGCCCCCTCCCTTATTTTGTTCATTACCATCCCAACTCCGGTTTTGTTTAGTCATCTACCAGGGTGAAGCTTAGCATAAAATTTCAGATTATTTAGGAGCACATAATGAGATTATAAGACCAAAACTGCCTTTATTTCATGCACCTTAAGCCTCATTGTGTCTTCCAGTCATTTTTCCTCCAACACCAGTGACCAGGAGGTACCCTCACCTGTACAGTGTGGTTACTGTCTTATAGAGCAGTGAAGGGGTGAAGATGCTGGTCCAAAAAAGAGAGCAAGCAGTCAGGGGGTGGCTCCGTTATGATAGGATTTGGCTATAAATATCGCTGATGGTGACAGAACAGTCTCTTGTCTGTTAAGAGATTTCATTCTGCTCAAAATAATAATTATAACAATAATTATTATTATTCCACTTGTACTTTATGATATTCAAAATGTTTTCACTCCCACCTCTTAGCAGTTTCCCATGAAGTGGGATTTACTGGCCAGGTTATAGTGGATAAGAAAACTGAGTCTGGAGAGAATAAGTGTACACAGCTGTTAAATGGCTGGGCTGAAATTCAGTCTCAGGACTTCTGAACCTAAGATCAAGTCTCTTGTGAATGTATCATGGCTGACCCTTAAGAGTTTGCTACTAAGGCCAGTTTCCATGGGCTTGCAGATCAAATGTCTTGATTTTATATTACAGGAAACATAAGCAAAAATTGTACAAGTGACGGATGGTCTGAGATGTTTCCAGATTTCATAAATGCGTGTGGCTATAATGACCTTGAGGATGAAAATAAGGTAAGGGCATCCCTAAGTGGTTTCTCACATTTTACTTGATCTTATACCTTTTTCATTCAGTTACATTAAACAGAGTCTGTTTCCTGACCTCAAAGAATTATTTCGATTTACTTTCCTCTGAGTAACAGTGCTACTTCTTTTTCAGTTCTGTTGCCAGGCATTTGGAATGATTGGGCTGTTTCATCATTGCTGAGAAGGGGGAAGACTGATTTTCTTTGCCCACTGTCAGCATGCTCATGACAGTTGTTAAGAGACACCTGAAGAATGGCATCTCTGCTGGCTTGAAATGAGCTTAGCTTTTGTGATTGCATCCTGAGAGGTTTACCCTTTGCTGCCATTTATGTTTAAGATTTTGCTTTTGAGAAGCCGTGGCAGTATTTTTTTCCTTAGCCCTGAGCCAGTAGCAGAGATATAACCAAAATTAAAGCATTCTCTTGCAAACTAAGAGACTCAGGCCATCCTTAGTTGAGAGGTGTCTGGACAGCAGGTTAGCTGCTGGCAATTTATCTCACACTATTGTGATGATGTAGCCAGTGTCAAGCTTCCCTCCTTGTCAGGTCTGCATTAATTTGCTAGCGCTGTTTTTCAAAGAGATCTCAGAGGTGTCATATTCTTGGTGAACCCTTTCTCCTGTGATGTCACTATTAAGTAACTGAGGACATTTTTCCTAAGCTCTGAGTGTGTCAGCCTCAACGCTGGTGAAACTCTCTGCTCGGGAATTCTGGCTGTGTAAACTTTCTCAGCACTCAGGATCAGATGGCTGTTTTGTTCCTGGGCTCTCACCCTGAAACAATGTAAGATCATGGTTTATTTTATCACCAGGAAAACAGATTACTGTCTTCCTTCTCAGCAGGTCCCTGTTAACCCTTGTTCAGAGCGGTCTGTGTTGTTTTCATTTACTTCACAGCACCGTTGGGGATAGGTGAGCACCTTATAAACCTAAATACACAATTTCCTGCATGCATTGAACCCAGGCCAAGGTATTAATTTTATGGTGTAGACCAGAAGCTGTTTTAAAGAGAATCTTAGGAAATATCTCCCTATACATCCACAAATATTTTTCTACAAGCCCACAAAACACTGGGTAAAATTATCTGTTCTACACCGCTGCCATTTCCCCGCTTCTCTTCACACCTGCCCCTTTGGATGCTTGCTCCCACTCCTTACCTTCGTCCCTGGCTTCTCACTATTCCTGCTTCCGTCTGCCATTCCTGCCGCTTAGTGAAACCTTTGGAAATGTTTCTGTTGGATTATTTTTCCAGGGGAATTGACAAATCTTGCATACTTCTTTATTACAGAGGGGCTTTCTTTACTCTATTCACTAAGATTTACAATTTAAAGCCAATTCTTTTCCCACCAACTTATTAAACCCTAGGCAAGAAGGGCTCCTGTATTTTAGGCAATAGCCCTCTAACTGGAAGATAAAACTCCTGACCTACAGCCAACAATGAATAATGATGATGGTGGTAGCTGACATTGTTGAATGCTCACTATGTACCAGATGCTGTTGTCAATATTATCTCATTTTATGCTGATAAGTTACCCTTTTTATCCATGGGGAAACTATGTTTTAGAGAAATCAAATGACTTCCTCAAAGTCCTCCAGTTCCTAAGTGGATACCATGACTGGAACCGTTATCTGTTAGACTCTAAAGCTTGGGCTCTAAATTGTGGAGCTGGACTGACCCATTTACTCCAC
Source organism: Chaetophractus vellerosus (assembly GCA_004027955.1). Lineage (NCBI taxonomy): Eukaryota > Metazoa > Chordata > Mammalia > Cingulata > Chlamyphoridae > Chaetophractus > Chaetophractus vellerosus. Next base: position 13,399 of record PVKH010006233.1, read on the forward strand.
TAGACAGGGGAGTCTTCACTGAGGCTGGCTTAGGTTGAAAGCACTAACCTTGGGCACTAACAGGTCTGCACAAGCAGCCTGGACTGGTGACCTCAGTTGGACATGTAGCCCACGATGATACACAACTGTGCTCTTCTTAAAAAAATAGATTCATTGGGATCGCCCTTCTAGGGTAGCTGAGAGAGATCCACGGTGTCAGGAGACCTGGCTTCCAGGTACACAAGATATGCTTAGTGCACATTTCAGTAAGACCCTTGAGGCAGAGATGATAAAGACTAATTATGGATATTTTTCAGTGAAGCCTTTCAGTGAGAACATAGTGATTAATCTCTCAGCTATGGAGACATGGTAAAATTGTTAAAACCTCCCTTATCGAATAATTTCTGTACTGCTGGTACCTTGATTCTATCATGTGTAGTGTTCCAGTAATGACAACTGTCAGCTACACTAGGCTTTTGTAGGAAAGGGAATTTCTTTTTAAGTTGTGGTGATGTGAGTGAAGGAAAAGTCTTATTAAATATTGCTAGAACCCAGCTTCCCCTTTGTTCTATTCTCTGTTCTATTTCTGTTGTACATAATCACCGGCATTAGCTTTTCTATGTCAAATGTATTTAACATTCTCCTCAGCAGCTCAGTCACCCTTTGGTTAAAAGTGAACGGCTTGGGGTGGCACCTCCGTTCTTTCAGGTCATCGGAAGAGATGCTTTAGATTTTGTGTCAGGGGGCCATTTTGTGCATCTGGGACACAGTGATTATAGGAAAAACACTTGGAACTAGTGCTGCTAAATTCCACCCTGCATACACCAGCCGACATGTAGGAGTTAACTTACCAACCTCAGAGAAACTTAGACCCAGGAGAAGAGATTCCATGACTTCATTAAAATTTTAACCATATTTAGAATTTAATGCAACAGAAATGTCCTATAAATTCCCTTCTCCTTCATCCTTGCTTTCAGTCCTTTGCATCCTTCAAGGCTTAACTGGCAGCTTACATTTTTCACAGGCTTTCCTGCTTCTTTTCCCTCATCACTAAACTCTTATAGTATTTTTATCCTACTCATTTTGAAGCTTAATCACATTCTGTTTCATCATATTACTGAGAAGTTATCTACAAGTTTATCCGGTATGCCAGTGATAGTTGGTCTCTTGGTGTGCAGGACTTTCTTTTGTGTTTATTAGATCCCCACAAATAAAACCCATCTAGCTCCCACTGAAGCAGGTCATGGGGTTTGAGTCTCTATGTGCATCTCTTATTTGGCTGTAAGTACAAAGCAGTGGAAAAAGCCCTAAATCTGGGTTCGGATCCTAATTGTGCCCTATAACTTCGGGCAGCTGTTTCAGTTTCTTAGGCTGCTGAAAGCAGGTACCTTGAAATGGGTTTGGCTTAAACAATGGGAATTTGCTAGCTTACAGTTTGAGGGCATGACAATTCCCAAAGACCAGCTGCTGCGATCCTTGGCATTTCTGCCACATTGCAAGACACGTGGCGGCATCTGCTGGTCTCTCCCTTCTCTTACAGGTTTCGTTGCTTTTTCAGCCTCTTGCTTTCACGGCTTTCTCTCTCTCTCTGTTTTCATTCCATTTATAAAGGACTCCAGTAAGAGGATTAAGGATGGACCACACCTTAACTGGAGTAGCTCCATCACAAGATCCTACTTACAATGGGTTCACACCCACAGAAATGGATTAACTTTAAGAATGTGATTTTCTGGGGGTACCTACAGCTCTAAATCACCACAGCAGCCATTTAACTTTCTTGAAAAATCATGATAAATACCACTTACTTCACTTGGCTGTTGATAACACAGTCCCTTGCCCAAATTCATTAATCTATTCATGTTTAATCTGAATTCAGAACACATTTTTCCATAGAAACTGTATGCAGCAGGTTCAGGCTCCCAGATGAGCTAGCTCTAAATTGCTATTTAGCTATTTAATATGCCCAAACCAGGAAACCATACTGTTGAATTACATTGGCTCTCCAAGAATAAGACCTTCAGTTTTATAAAATTTAATCCCAGTTAAGGGATTGTTTCTATAGAAAGAAGGGCTCTTAGACCCAGGAGGGGGCCTCCCCACCCCCAGCGTGTTGACGAGGGACCAGGAGTGGCTTCCATAGCAAGCCCTGCCACACCCCCCACCCCCCGGAAGAGCCTCCCAGAGTCTTGACCTGCTGGGGTTTGGTCAGACTTTGTTAGGGGCAGTGGAGACAGGTACCCGGGAGCTGGGAAAGGCAGAAAGTGTGTGATTCAGAATCTTGGGGGCTTCGGTGGACAATGTGGTGGTAGCAGTGGTGGGTGGGACTTCTGAAGTTTATGTTCATTCATATATGCTGTGTGTGTGACATCGGTGACTCTTCATTCTGTGTCTCTAGCCATTAGCACAATGATGTGTACTTACCACGGTGAGCGTCAGGAAATCCTGAGTGAAAAAGCAGCATGTCTTGTGTGTCTGTGTGCATGCGTGTGTGTGTGTGTGTGTGTGTGTGTGTGTAAAAATTGCTAACTCCCATAAATAGAAAGAACTCATTCAAAATGTCATTACCTTCCACTCAAAGAACACATACCCTTGAGACCACATCGGCAACACTTATTCAGAACCTTTTGTTTGCAGGTCCCTGTAGAAGGTGTGAGCCTGATGTTTATCTTCCTCTCTTCCTCCCTTCCCTCTCTTCCCTTCCTTTCACTCATTCAATGAATAAACATTTTTTGAGAACCTGTGTTCTGAGCTCTGTCCTACAGTTATAAAGAAGAGTAATGTTGAATATAGGACAGTAGTGTGAGCTAAATGCCGTTCTTGACTATAGAAGCACGCTTCAGAAATCAAACACTACTGCCGCTTCTTATAGTGTTTCCCCTTTCCTCCACACGTGAGGTGGCATTTCCAGTGAAACCATTTGGAAAACTCTCCTTTGTCCATTTGATTCTTTGGAAAGGCCTGTTACTGTATCCTGCTTGCATGAAACACAGAGCCCTCTGTAATTCCCTGATGTCTTTTCATTTGGTTCAAAAAGGCATTTTTCTCCTTAAACATTTCAGAGAGTCTGCAAATATCATAAGTGCATGTTCCCTGCTAATAGATTAGGGAGTTGAAACATTTTAATATGAGAAAGTGAGGAAAATGATGGCACAAAAAAATGAATAATTATTTTTCCTGATTGCTGTTTCCTCTGTGGATTTTGAATACTTCGTTGTTTTAGGGAATCATTTCAAAGATGAAAAAAGTGCTACTTGAAACCTGGGGCTCCAGACGCCCCTGTGCACCATCCTGGGCACAAGGAAAGGGTCTCACTTGGTTGCTGAGCAGTCAGAACCAAATCCTGAACTTGTACTCCCAGCCTTCCGGGGTTGAATGAAGGTGCAACATCCCTGGTAGGATTAAACCAGGGTTTCCTTCTTCCCCTCAATGAACTCATGATTTCATCAGAGTCTCACTTTCTTCCCAGATTTATATTTTTAATTGGATTTCCTGCTTGCACACAGCTAAATTCTGCCCTGTGTGTTGTGTGTGCAGGCTTTATTGGTTTTAAAATTAATTAAGTTCAAGAAAAAAATAAATCAGTGTCCAAAAATCCACAGGGTTGGCAGCAAATGGTGATAGAATTAAGAAAGAAAATACAATCAATAATGGGAAATCCTCTGGAAAGGGAAAAGGAAAAGGAATTTAAGACCCCATATAATCTCTCAAATGATGGCTGATGCCATTATTTATGTAGCTACTTCTCTTTTTGAACCAAGGAAGACCCAAGTATTAGTAAGAGGGTTTTGTTGATGGGTCAGGATTTTACTTTCTTGATCTCAAAAACCCACAGTAAATTTTTAAAAAATTTTTATTTTGAAATAATTTCAAACTTATATCAAAGTTACAAACTTACTACAGAAAATACCAAGAATTCTATATACCCCTTACCCAAATACCCAGATTTACCAAATTTTAACATTTTGCCACATTTGGTCCCTCTCTCTCTCCCCCTTTCTGTTGCTTTCTCTATCTTTCTTTCTATCAATCTATTGATCTCTTTTCTAAATGTTAGAGAGTAGGTTGCATATATCCTTTATGAATTAATATTTCCATGTGTATTTCCTAAGAACAAGAATATTCCATTCTATAACCACATTAAGTACAGTTAGCAAGTTCAAGAAATTTAACACTGATATAAAGCATACAGTCTAATTCAGTTTTTTCACTTGTCCCAAAAATGTCCTTTTGGGCATTTTCACCTCCATTATTAGATCTAGTCCAGGATCATGTATTTGTCATAGTCTCTTTAGTCTCTCTCTCTCTTTTCAAAATTGTGTAAAATGTATACAACTCAAAATTTCCCATCTCAACCACTCCCAATTATACAGTTCATTGGCATTAATCACATGCACAATATTGTGCTACCATCATCACTATCTGTTATTGAAAAGTTTTCATCACCCCAAACAGAGACTGTGCATACATTATGCATAAAATCCCTTTCTGCCCTAACCTCAGCCCCTGGTAACCTGTACTCTACTTTCTGTCTCTATGAATTTGCATATTCTATTTATTTCGTATAAATGGCTTCATATAATATTTGTTCCTTTGTGTCTGGCTGATTTCACTCAACCCAATATCTTAAAGGTTCATCCATGTTGTAGCATGTATCAGAACTTCATTCCTTTTTACAACTGAGTAATATTCCATTGTATGTAGGTACCACATTTTGTTTATCTGTTTATCTGTTGATGGACACATGGATTGCATCCACCTTTTGGTTATTGTGAATATGTTGCTATGAACACGGGTATAAAAAATCTGTTTGAGTCCCTGCTTGGTCATGTCATAATTCGATGTTTAACTTGGTGAGGAACCATAAAATTGCTTGCCACACTGGCTGCACCATTTTAAATTCTTATCAACAATGTACGAAGCTTCCTATTTCTCTTCAATCTTTGTTAGGACTTATTATTTTCTGTTTTTTTTTTTTTTTTAATAATAGCCTTTCTAAGTGAGTGTGAAATAGCATCTCATTGTGGATTTCATTTGCATTTCCTTAATGGCTAATAATGTTGAGCATCTTTTCATGTGCTAATTGGCCATTTGTATGCCTTATTTGGAGAAATGTCTATTCAAGTCCTTTGACCAATTTTATTTTATTTTTTGGTCTCTGATGTTAAGTTGTAGGAGTTCTTTATATATTCTGGATATTAAACCCTTATCAGATATATGGTTTCCAAATATTTTTTCCCATTCTGTAGATTGTCTTCTCACTTTTTGCTAAAGTCCTTGATATGCAAAATTTTAAAAATTTCACGCAATCCAATTTATCCATGTTTTCTTATGTCACTTTTACTTCTGGTATAACGTCTGAGAATCCATTGCCAAATACAGAGTCCTGAAGATATTTCCCTGTGTTTTCTTCTAAGAGATTTATAGTTTTATCTCCTATGCTTAGGTGTTTGATCCATTTTTTGTAAATTTTTGTATGTGGTATGAGGTAGGGGTCCAGTTTAATCTTTTTTCATGTGAATATCCAGTTTTCCCTGAACCCTTTGTTGAAGAAATAATTCTTTCACCACTGAGTGGACTTGGCACTCTTGTGAAAAATCAATTAGCCATGGTTATGTTGGTTTATTGCTGAACTCTCAATTCTATTCCATTAGCTTATATGCCTTTGTACCAGTACTACAGTGTTTTGGTTACTGTAGCTTTGTGTAATGAGTGTCAAAATTGAGAAGTTTGAGCACTCCAACTTTGTTCTTTGTCAAGATGGTTTTGGCCATTTGGAGCCCCTTGCCCTTCCATATGAACTTGATAATTAAATTTTCCATTTCTGCAAAGAAGGCTGTTGGAATTTTCTTTGCTCTTGCATTGAATACATTCATCACTTTAGGTAGTATTGACATCTTAAAGATATTAAATCTTCCATTCGATAAGTATGGGATATCTTTCCATTTATTTGGGTCTTCTTTAATTTCTTTCAGCAATAATTTGTAGTTTTCTGTGTACAAGTCTTTTACATCCTTTATTAAATTCATTCCTAGATATTTGATTCTTTTAGTTGCTAGTATAATTGAATTGTTTTCTTGATAACCTTTTTGAGTTATTAGGTGTTCATGTAAAGAAGCACCAGTGATTTTTGTGTATTGATCTTGTGTCCTACCACTTTGCTAAATTTGTTTATTAGCTCTAGTAGCTTTCTTGAAGATTTTTCTGGATTTTCTATTTTTAGGATCATGTCATCTGCAATTAGAAGCTTTACTTTTTTCTTTTCAATTTGGGTACCATTTATATCATTTTCTTGCCTAATAGCTCTGGTTAGAACATTCAGTGCAATGTTGAATAGTAGTGGTGAAAGTGGGCATCCTTATCTTGTTCCTGATCTTAGAGGGAAAACTTCAGTCAATTGCTATTAAGTATGCTGTTAGCAGTGGGTTATTCATGTATCCCTTTTATTGTGTTGAGGAAGTTCCATCCTATTCCTAGCTCTGAGTTTTATCAAGAAAGGGTGCTGGATTTTATCAAATGCTTTTTCTGTATCAGTTGAAATATCCACCATTTCCTCCTTCATTCTATTAATGTGGTATATTAAATTGTTTGATTTTCTTATGTTGAATTACTCTTGCATAGCTGGGATAAATCCTACTTGACCATGGTGTATAATTCTTTTAATTTGCTGTTGGATTTGGTTTGCTAGTATTTTGTTGAGGATTTTTACATCTATGTTCATAAGGTATATGGGTCTGTAATTTTCCTTTCTTGCGATATCTTTGTCAGGCTTTGGTATTAGGGTGATGCTGGCCTCATAGAATGGATTTGGAAATGTTCCCTCATATTCACTTTTTTGTTTGTTTTTCATTTGTTTTTTGCTTTGTTTTGTTTGTTTTTTTGAGAGTTTGAGAAGGATTGGTGTTAGTACTTTGAATGTTCGGTAAAATTCACCAGTGAAGCCACCTGGTCCTGTGCTTTCCTTTGTTGAGAGGTTTTTGATTACTGATTCAATCTCTCGTTATTGGTCTTTTGAGACCTTCTATTTCTTCTTGATTTAGTTGAGGTAATTTGATTGAGATTCTAGGAATTTGTCCATTTCATCTAGATTATCTGGTTTATTGGTTTACAGTTGTTCACAGTATCATCTTACAATCTGTTTTATTTTTGTGAGGTTTGTACTCATGCCTTCCCTTTCATTTCTGATTTTTATTAATTGTGTCCTCTCTTTTTATCTGTTAGCCTAGCTAGAGGATTGTCAATTTTATTGATCTTTTCAGAGAACCAGCATTTTTAAAATTCTCTCTATTGTTTTACTATTTTCTAGTCCATTTATCTCTGCTCTAATCTTTTTTATTTCCTTCCTTCTGCTCACTTTGGGTTTCCTTTGCTCTTGTTTTTCTAGATCCTTCAGGTGTGATATTAGGTACTCATCTTGGATCTTTCTTTTTAATCTAAGCATTTAAAGTTCTAAATTTCCCTCTCAGCACTGTCTTTGTTGTATCACATAAGTTTTGGTATGTTGTGTTTTCATTTTTATTCATTTCAAGATATTTCCTAATTTCTTTTGTGATTTGTTCTCTGACCCATTGGTTGCCTAAGAGTGTATTATTTATTTCCACATTTTTCTGAATTTTACAATTCTTCCCTGTGATATTGATTTCTAGCTTCATTTCTAGCTTGATCGGATAAGATGTATGATTTGTAAGATTTCAGTCTTTTAAAATTTATTTAAAATTTATTGAGTCTTATTTTGTGACCTAACACATGATCTAGCCCAGGACACTTGAGAAGAATGTAAAGAATGTGTATTCTGTTGTTGGATGAAGTAATACATTCTCAGTATAATTGGTTTATAGTATTGTTCAAGCCCTATATTTCTTTTTTAGATTCATTTTTTAAAATTTTATTACA
>PVKH010006234.1:0-21269 GCA_004027955.1 Chaetophractus vellerosus
CAGATCAGGGATGGTTCCTGGAGGGGGAAGAACCGGTGAGCCAGGACATTCGGTGGCGTGTATCTGCGAGTCCTGTAGTCCGGGCAGTAGAGCCGGGGTGGGGGAGTGCATTGTGGGCCCTGGAGGTGGGGGGAGGGATGGGGTGGCTCGAAAGTGGGGTGTTTGGTGGCCTGTGGAAATGTTTTCCATTGCCTTGCAGTGGTGGACACAGGTCAGGGTGATAGTCATCAAAATTTATAAAGTGTACGAGCTAAAATGTGGACCTTGATGGACCAAGGATAATGTTTGGGAACTATGTTTCACTATCTGTATGTCAGTTATGTTGGTGCTGCCATCCACATACAAAAAGAATGTGGTATGGGGGGGGAATTGAGGAGGAGGTCGAATATATGAGATTGTCTTGTATTCCGTGTGTGACTCTGTTGTGACCTAAAACTTCTTTGAAAATTAAATGAAGAATGGTGGGATGCTTGAGAGTGAGAAGAGGAAGGTGCCACGAAAGAGACTGGACATGAGATATTGCACTGATAAGGCAAATTGGTAAAAAAAAAATTAATATATATATTATTATTTTTTCACATTTTTTGAAAAACCCAATCCTTTAATAACAGCCTGTTTTCTTTTTTCTATTTTTTAAAATTCTTTCAATTTATTTTTCATTTTTTAAGTTCTCATATATTTTAACTCTTACATTTAAATATCATTATTATTTCATTTTCCCATTCATTGCAATTGGCTATTGTTATGGCTTCGCCTTTGAAGAGGCTAGGGATCACAGAAGGGTCACAACAGGGATGGGATAGGATCATTGGTGGGGGGGTCAGGGATGGAGGTACATGGGAGGAAGTCCAACCGAACATGCATAAAATGCATGCATAATTGTTCAAATGCTTATAGGGCATGGTCATTGGGTGTAGAATTACTCAATAAATGGGAGAACACTGAATTTCCATCCTGGAGAGCTCTGCCATATTTCCCAGGAGAGTAGCAACATTCCCCCAAGTGCAGGGGCCGTGTCTGGCAAAGGAGGATGATCCATTGAAGGGCCCTTGTTAATGAAGACTAGCCTTATGAGTCTTTGCTCTTGAATCTGAAACAGGATAGTGTTATGGTGTGCCTAAGAGTTGCCTCTTGAGAACCTCCTTGTTCCTTAAATGTGGCCTCTCTCTAAGCCAAACTCAGCATATGAATGCATTACATTCCTCCCAGCCTGGGACATGATTCCCGGAGATGAGCCTCCCTGGCAACAAGGGATTACTAACAAAAGCCAATGGCAGTACGACTGGAAAAAGACTTCAAATTAAAGGGGAAATGGTAAAGACAAATGAGTTCATAGGGCTAAGAGACTTCAAAGTGAGTCAGGAGGTCAACCCAGAGGTAACACTTATGCAGATCCCAGTAGGATCTCTTAGGCTTCCAATATGGATATCACCCCAAACAGAGGACCTCCTGAGGGCTTTGGAGATATCCAGTTCCTATATCAGGACAGATAGCTCCATAGTTTGGTGCCTTACCAGTGAGCCCTAATTTGGAATCCTTGCTCCTGAGAGTGACAGAGTCTGACCAAAATATGTCTTCACTGCACATGGCCCATCTGTCTCTTCTATTAAAACCTGTATTTGATGCCAGAGTTTTAGGTGTACTTCCATAGACTGGAGACTACGGGCTGTCCATGTGCCAACTGGGTCCAGAGACTCTGTGGACCTGCAACTCCTATGCTACAACTCAATGGACTCACCCAGGACACCTAGTTTGGACTTGATGATGGACGACAGCTATCCTGGGGAATGGAGAGAGCCTGCAGCTGCAGGCAGGATAATCTCTTCCATCGTATCCATGGGATATAAGCCCCCTACCACTTGGTGGTGGAGGGGACATCACCATTCTAGACTCCTCGGGATTGGGGGAAGAGGTATGAACAAGAGTGGACTTGTTGGTGTCCTGTTATAGACTTGTTGTGATTCATGCAATGGAAGAAATTACAAAATCATGTGGAGTCAGGGTCACTGGAAACTTTGGGGGCAGGGAGAAGGAAGGGCATTTGTTATACAGGGGCTTTTTTGGGACTTGGGAATTGTCTTGGGTGATGTTGCAATGGAGGATATAGGCAATTTTATATCATCATGTATCATGCAGAACTGTGTGGGAGAGAGGGTGGTCTACAGTCTGAGCTGTGGTCTATGCATGGTGGCAAAGCCCCAAAATGTGTATATCTATTACAGGTGATGTGTCACATTGATGAAGGATGTATATGTGAGAGGTTGTGGGAGGTGTGGGAGGTGGGGCATATTGGTACTCCTAAAATTTCTGTGTAATGTTTATGTAAATTGATGTGTCCTAAAAAAAAAATAAATATTTTAAATTCACAGGAAAAAAAAAGAATAAATAGGTCTAAATCTTCAAATTTTAAACAAAAAAAAGTAAATGGAAGAGCAAGTGATTTTGAATATACATTTTTGACATTTTTGTGTCTATTGGATTTGCAGTATCAGTCAGGGAGGTCTTTAAGTCTTCTTTAACTGGGTGGTATTGGCTGTATATTGAGGTTTCCCACTTAGCAATTTAAAAAAAAGAATAGGAGGAACAATTTTCAACTTGATGATAACTTACGAGAAGTTGAGCTTTCATGTTTTTGCTTCCTTTAACCTTGAATATGGTTAGCAGGAGCTCCTGGAAGCTTCCTAGCCCCTTGCACTAGGTGGGGTCAGGCAACTAATTCTGGCCAATGGAAAATACAAATGGATATTGAGAGCAGTTGTGCTGTCTTCTTTATTTCCCTTCTTCTCTCCTTTCTCTTGACCAGATGCCTGACAATAAAGGCCTCTGGGTTGGGGTAATTGAAATATAGGAGCCTCCTGGGTCCAGGAGTCAATGTTAGGAGGAGAGCTTATCTGAATTGCATCAGACAGCAAGGTGAGCAAGGAGAAAACTCTCACCATGGAAGCCCCTGAGGTTTGGTGTCCATTTGTAGTGGCTGGCCAGCCTCACCTCTCCTATTCCCCGAAGGCTGAAAATGGCAGTGCTCAATGAGTATGCAGGGATGCCTGCTCCTGACAGTGAAGTTGGGACCTTAGGGCTGGATTCTGCCACAGCACTGTTGGGACACTCATGGGCCTCCTGGTCTACCCACATGTTCACTGGAGAATAAGACTTACTAAGGTGCTCTGTGATAGCTTTAGTGCCACAACTGAATACTCACCCTTCTTCCTCTACAATGCATCTTATAGGTATTGGACAAATTTTATTCAGAATGAGAGTGTTCCCCATGGGGTATAAATGGGTCCTGTGTGAGAGCCCTCTCACTGAGAACCACTATCTGCTAAAACATGTAGCCTAATGGAAGGAATTTGGTCATATCCTCAACAGGTTTGGAATCTTCAGTCTGCCTTTAAAGCAGTTTCTGCTTCTCCATTGTCTGGCACAGTCTTAGCCTAAGAAACACTTCCAATAACTATGAAAACACTAAAGAACCTACATACCCTTCTTTGGTGGGAAAAGAATCAAAATCATTGAAATAAATAAGAGCTAATTTAGCAAGTTACATTGGTCACACAGTAAGATAACATTTTTTCATCTTCAAAGGCAAATTTAAATACCAGTGGAAAGAAAGAACAACAAAGGTATGTTTCTAGATCCTGGTTCATTGTTAGTCCTCAATATTAACAGCTAATATTTATTGAGTGCCTGCTCTGTGCCAGGCAGTGGGCCAGGTGCTTAATATTCATTCATTCATATATACATTCATTTATTCAACATATATTTTTGAGTACCCACTTGATGGCACCAATATTTTGTATGCTGGTGATGCATCTCATTTAATCATCACAGCCACCCTGTGAGTTTAGCACACATCTTCATTTTACAGACAATAAAAGTGAATTTTATTGAAGTTAACTTGAATCGGATTGGCATAATAGAAGAACCCCAGGAATCTAAGCCTCTCTGTTAGCCTTTCAAGACTATGTTAAGTCTCCATGAGTCACAGTGCCTTCCCCTACAAAATGGACAAGGTGATATTCTCCTGCCTATCTCCTAACACAAGTAGATAAGGACGAAATGAGACAATGCAAATCAAAGTGCTTTGCCAGGGGGCCGGCTGGATAGCCCAGTGGATAGGGTGCCGGCATACCACATGGGAGGCCCTGAGTTCGGTTCCCGGGGACCTCTCCTAGTGGGCAGACCGCCTTGAGAAGGGCAAGCCGCCATGGGCGGGCCAGAGCCGCCGTGGGCAGGGCAAAAAGCTGCCATGGACAGGGAAAAAGCCACCACGGGCAGGGCAGGTTGCCCGCGAATGGAGCGCAGCCAGCCACCCGCGAACTGAAGCAGAGCCGGCCATGAACGGAAGCAGAAGCGCCCACAAGTGGGGAAAGCCACGCCTGAGCGGTGACCGGTCTCGGCGCGTCGCCGCAGCGGGAGGGAGGGGAGATATGTAATAAAATAAATAAATAAATAAATAAAAGAAAGAAAAAAAAGTGCTTTGCCAGCTACAAAGTACTATATAATGGAATGCACTATTATTATTGTTACATGTCTAAAGAGTACTTTTATAACATGAAAAAAGTAATGTATTTGAATATATATGTCAATGTTTGCTTTCCCTCTGTGAGAATCAGAGGCAGTTTGATGACAGGACATAGAATGAAGATGCTTGCATAGGGAAGCAGATGTGGTTCAAGTGATTGGGCTCCCGTCTACAATATGGGAGGTCCCAGGTTCATTTCCTGTGGCCTCTTGGTGAAGGCGAGCTGGCCCCCTCAGAGAACTGACGCAACAGAAAAGAGACAAAGAGGAGGGATAATGAGAGATGCAACAAACCGGGGAGCTGAGGTGGCTCAAGTGATTGAGTACCTCTCTCCCACATCAGAGATCCCAGGATCAGTTCCTGATGACTCCTAAAGAGAAGATGAGAAGAGAAGACAAGCAGACTCAGAGAGCACAAAGCGAACGGACACAGAGAGCAGACAGCAAGCACAAAACAGGAAGTGGGGGGCAGGAGGGACTAATAAATTAAATAATAAATAAATAAATAAATAATAAATAAATTAAATCTTTTAAATAAATAAATAAATAATAAATTAAATCTTTTTTAAAAAAAAGATGCTTGTGTAATAAGAGTAGTTTCAAGCTCCACAGCCTAAGTCTTTATTAGTTCACGACAGATGGTGGCACAGCCACAGAAGTCATGTCAAGAGCAGTGTTCCCCCAGCAGGCAGAAGACCAAAGCTCTTGCATTGGACATTATTCATTTCTCATGCAGTTTGATTTTGCGTTTTGACCTTAAAACTCATGAGTCATGATAGTAGCTTCTGATCGCTGTGACTCTGCCCAGAGTTAGAAAAATGGATTGGATGACCTTTTGAGTCCTCACAAACTTAGAATCTGCTGTCTTTACAGGCTTTCTGAACTAATTATAATAGAACATCTACCAAGACTAAAACTGATTTTTTTAAAATGTAAAATGATTAAGTCCACACTTTAGCACTGAAAGATTCCGTTTGACTGTTTCTTGACATATTGACTTGAATTGAGAAAAAAAAGGGTAAGCAATGTTTTTCTTATTTAAAATAAGATTTCCAATTTACAGAGCAGCTTGAAGCCTACACAATAGCAATTACTGTGTAATCAAAAGTCAGATGGTCCTTGGTCATAAATGTCATGTAAAAGACTGTCTCTCTGATGGATTGTTATAAGGAGTCATTGCTAAGCCCTGAAAATGGGTAAACAGCATTTATTTACAAAAGATCCTCTCTTCAGGACACAGCTTAATTAAAGAGGCAGAATGTATGGTTTTCAAAACATTTCAGGCCTTTGTGTAAAGTTTCAGAAATCTGGCTAGAGAAGAAAGGAATAAAGGGGTTTGGAAAGGAGCTATTTCATCATCCATACCAACCATGGCTCCGGTGTCTCACTTTTACAGTCCTTGATTTGCAAACTCCTGAGCACTTGAGAAAAGGAACACCCCCTGTGTGCTTAGCAGGAATCCAGACATTATGGGTGGTATTATCTGCTACAGGATCTCTCTCCAGCCATCAGGTTAATGTAGTCATAAAGAGCATGGGCTTCAAAGTCATTCAGCCTCTATTTTCTGATCTCCTTATCTTAGGCACTGGGAATACAGAGACAGTGAAGATAGGAAGGACTCAGCTCTCTTGGAGCTCACATCAAACAGAGGAAGACCGACAGTGTATTAGTCAGCTAAAAGGGGTGCTGGTGCAAAGCACCAGAAATCTGTTGACTTTTATAAAGGGTCTTTATTTGGGGTAATAGCTTACAGTCACAAGGCCCTAAAGAGTCCAACTCAAGGTACCATAAGAGGTTCTTCCTCACCCAAAGTCTATTACCACATGTTGAAGCAAGATGGCAGGTGATATCTGCAAGGGTTGAGCCTTCCTCTTTCCTCCTAAGGCTCCATGGGCCCAACTCTTTCTGATCTCAGCTGAAGGCTGGCATAAGGCTCAGATGCTCTGTTCTCTTCAGCTGCAAATTATTAGGCAAAATGGCTCATCTCTCCCTGGCGCCACAAGATCAAGGTCCTCTTCTGTATCCATGGAGCTCTCTCTTTTCTCACGTATCTGCTTCTGTTGTGTTCTCCTATGTATCTACTTCTGTTATCTCCTTGATTGAGTGTCCATTTATACAGCCCACAAAGGGGGTGGGGACTTAAACTGAGTCATCCTACTGACATGGTCAAATAGAAGCCCCAATCTTGATTTAATCAAGTAAATATAAAGCCTTGAATTTAAATCAATCAAAAGGTATCATGTTCAGAGGAACAGACCAGTTTACAATCACTATCTCTTTTTGGAATTCATAAATAATATCAAACAGTCACAGACAGTAAACAAGTAGACAAACATATAAAAGAAGTTCAGAGTTTGGGAAATGCTGCAAAGACACAAAGTAGGATGCTGGCTAAAGATGGCTAAAAAATGGTTGGGTATTTTACAAGGTGTCAGGAAATACCTTCTGAAGAAATGACCTATAAGCAGAAATATGAATGGTGTAAAGGAAATAGTCATGTGAATATCTGGGAAAAGAATATTCTAGGTAAAGGGATCAGAAAATATAAAGGTCCTGAAGCAGAAATAAGCATATCATATTCCAGGAATAGAAAGAAGAGTGTGTCTGGAGTCCCAAATTTGGAAGAGAGTGAGAGGAGGTGATGTTAGAATGACTTATAGGACCAGACAAGACATGGTAAGAATGTGTGGATTTTAGCCAATGGATTAAAGAAAATGGTTGGAGTGCTTTACATTGATGTGATCTGTTTACGCTAGGAAAAAAAATCTGGCTGCAGTATAAAAATTATGTGGAGGTGCAGAGTGGAAGGGAGGATAAGAGAGAGAACTGGTTGGGTTAGTGTGGTAGTGCTGGAGGGTTGGGCAATGGATTCAGGATATGTGGAATTGCTAATACATTCAATCTAGCTGTGGGAAGTGAAGGAAAGAAGGAATCAAAGATGACTCTTTTACTTTCTGACCTGAGTAACTAACTCAGTGGTGATTCTACAAAATGACATGGGGAAGAGCAGGTGGAGAGAATGGAATCCAGAGTTGCATCTTGGACAGTTTGGTTTGCAGTGTATGTTAGACGTTTATGTGGAGCTGTGGAGCAAGCAGCTGTCTGCAACTTGTGGCAGAGCTTAGTTCTGAAGATATGAATTCGGGTATTCTCAGCAAATCGTTGGTATTTAAATCCATGGACCTAGATGAGATAATGTAGGAGAAGATTAAAGACAGGGGAGAAGGTTGAAAAGCACATCCTGGGACACTCCAAGGGTAGGACTTGGGAGAGAGTGACAAAGAGACAGAAAGGCAGAGAAACAGAGACAGTTAGAGAGGTATCCTGCACAAGTAATGAAGAAAATTTCAAGAAGGAAGAAGCAGTCAACTGCTGCTGAGGGGTTGAGTGAGATGAGGATGGAGAATTAGTGCTGGATTTGGATTAAGGGCCTATTGATTACCTAAAATGAGAGCAATTTCATTGGAATGGTGGGAATTAAACATTGGTTGGAGAGTGTTAAGGAATGCATGTAGAGATATGAATATCGACAATTCTTCCCAGGAAAACTTTTCCAACTTTCTCAAGGAAAGTTTTTGAAGGAAAGCAGAGAAATGGGATAGAGAAGCAGAGAACAAGAGAGAGCTTTTAGAATTTTTAAATGGGAAACATTACAGCCTGATTGTACAGTGGTGGGGTAAGGAGATAATCCCATCCCTGAGTTCAAGTTTCCATGTAGAGAGCCCTCCACTAGAAGACCCTTTTGGCCTTTTGGGCCATCCCTTACTCATTTCTCTACACAGCAGAGGAGTTAGTTGACTGATCCATAGATAAAATCCAGTGGTCCTGTTTCTTGGATCCTCTATTCTATTAAAACTCTGCAAGCAAGCACTGAGGAATGGATTCTTTCCTTCTTCCCTCTCTGTGTCAGACTAGGATACAGCAGCCATCCTGGATAAGTGTCTCTGCTCCAGGCCTAATCTTTCCTTTAGGAAGTCTTCCCCATGGTCTGAACTGGAGAAGGAAGCAAAGCTTATCAGCAAGCCATTTGGCCAACACTTTAAAGGTCCACCTCCAATGTGTTTTCAATAATAATGATGAAGTTTTTATTTCCATTTTTCTATCCCCTGAGTCCATCTCAATTGATTCCATACTTGGTACAGGAATAAAGATATATTGCACATTGACCTGCTAAAAGCACACGGTTTGGATGTTGGCAAAAACAATCCAGTAGAGTGGAGAAAAAATGTAGGGGTATAGGAAGGAAATGATCATTGAGGTAGTCAAGAATTGAGTAGGCACAATCTTAGTTATTGCCTCTCCATTGTAACAGAAAAGAAAGCAGAATGCAGAGTTACAGATGCAGATAGAGTGGGAAGATAGACTTGGGATCAAATCTTGACTCCATCATTTAGCCAAATGACTTTAAGAATATTACTTATTCTCCCGGAGTTTCAGTTAATTTTGTAAAATGGGACTAATACTTCTTATCACCATAGATTTGTTGTGAGGCATACATAAAATTCATACATAAAATGTTTAGCAATGATCTGGTCAATAATCAGAAATCACATAGTAATGACAATTATAATAATTAATAATAATATCTATAGTAATACATCCTATGATAATAAACCTATACACCAGGCCAGGCTAAGTACAGAAAATTATAAGGGCAAGTATTAACATCCTTCTGCTGTCCCAGCAAACTTGATAAGTTTGTAAATCATAGATCGATAAAGCCAAAGGGACCTTCCTAGAAGTTTCTACATAAGTGACTTTTCAGGTCTTTCCTCAGTGACAAATCCTTTTAGTGTTTGGTGTTCGAAAAGTCTTTTTGTTGTTTTCTTCAGGCAGAGTAAACACTGTGTCCTGTCCTCACTCTTAAAAACTATGGGCAATCTGGAACAGATGATTGGCCCGTTTGATACTTTCAGTTCCAGGAAAATTTAACTTCACTAGAAAATGAAAAAGATTTTAGAGAATCTGGGCACAGGCTTTCAGACACATTTTATTGCTTTTTCTGATTCTCTTTAGATATAAGCCTTTATCAAAAGCTTCTACCAAATTGTGATGATGTCTCTCCAACAGTAGGCAATGAATAACTGAAGGGGTGCTTTATGAGAACAGACTGTCTATAGGTCAGCATCAGGTGAGTTTCTATGAGCAGCACTTCTTACATCAAGAGATGTCAGGAATGTTGCATGCCAGTTCCACACAAGACTTGCTGAAGGGCCAACTTTTAGAAAGCCACGTAACGTTTGATACACCCCCTCCCTTTTTTTTCCCCCCAACCAGGTGGTGTTATGTGCGTTTTTGTATAGGGCTTTTTTTTTAACTTTGAGATATAATTTACATATGATAAAATGCATACATTTAAGTATTCAGTCCTACGATTTTGACAGTAACACACACTTCTCACGCACCCACCACACAAAACAATATACAGCATAGTTCTCACACCACAGAGAGTCCCTCCCTGTTCCTTTTCAGGCAGTCCCCTTCAATCTTCTTCCCCAGGCAAACACTTTCTGATTTATATCACCCTAGACTGGATTTTCTGTGTTTGGAGTTCATAAAGTGAACTAATATGGCAGGTATTTCTTTATGTGAGGCTTCGTTTCACTCTACACAACACTTTTGCAGCTAAAGCATGTTTTTGTTCATATCCACAGTCTGTTCCTTTATACTGCTTATTTCAATATTCTTCTTTTAGGAAGTGTCTTCTCAAGTCTCTTGTCAATTGTTTTATTGGGTATGTGTCTTTTTGCAGTTAATTTGTAGGAGTTGTTTACATAGCTTGATGAATTCTTTATAAGCTTATATGTATTTTAAACATATTTTCAGTCAGTGAATTGCCTATTCATTGTCTTGATGGTATATTTTGATAGTCATAAACTTTTAAATTTTCATTTTTATCAAGTAATTTATCAAAAATTGATAAAACTCAATTTATCAGTTTTAAAAAATATATTAGTGCATTTTGGCATGGCATAAGAAATCTTTGCCTACTCCAATGTTAAGAAAATATTCTGTATGTTTTCTTCTAGAAGTTTTATTAAGCCTATGATATATTGTGACCAATTTTTGTGAATGAAATAAAGTCAGACTCAACGTGTATATATATATATATAATCAAGTTTATTGAGGTATCGTTTTCAGTCAATATAATTCACTCTTTTTGAATGTACTTGGTGAGTTTTGACAATTTTTTTCTTTTTAAAGATGCTTTAGATTACATAAATGTTATGTCAAAAATACAGGTGGATTCGCATATAACCTACCCTCTCCCCCTCCCACACTTTACCCATTAACACCATCCTTCATTAGTGTGGTACATTTGTTACAATTGATGAACACATATTAAAGCATTGCTACTAACCATGACTATAGTTTATATACCTCTGTCACGATCGCGGTATAGAACATTTTTATCAATTCAGAAAGTTTCCTAGGGGCTCTAGGAAAGTTCCTTCCCTTTCTCTTACTTCTATCCCCTGAAAAATACCTGTGCCTTTAGTTTTGCCTTTTCTAGAATGTCCTCCAATTGGAAAACTACAGTAGTAGTCTTTTATGTCCAATTTCTTTCACATAATACAATGCTTTTGACATCCATCCCATGTTGTCTTTCATTCTTCTAATTGCTAATTAGAATTTGAATGCATGGATTTACCACAATCTGTCTGTTTATCCACCAGGTGATCGACATTTGCATACAATATTTGTCCTTTTGTGTCTGCCTTATTTCACTTAACTTGATGTCTTCAAGGTTCATCCATGAATGTATCAGAACTGCATTCTTTTCTATGGCTAAAAATATTCCATTTGATGATCCATCTACTGATGGACACTTGGGTCGCTTTCACCCTTTGGTATTCGTGAATAATGCTGCTATGAACACTAGTGAATAAATATCTGTTTGAGTTCCTGTTTTCAATTCTTCTGGGTATGTAACTAGAAAAAGGGATTCCTGGGTTATATGCTAATTCTAAATTTGAGGAACTGCAAACTGTTTTCCACAACAGCTGCCCCATTTACAGTCCCACTAGCAGTGTACAAGGGTTCCAGTTTCTCAGCATCCTTACCAACATTTGCTATTTTGTGTTTTGTTTTGTTTTTCAATAATAGCTACCCTAATGCATGTGAAGTGGCATCTCATAGTGGTTTGCGTTTCTCTAATGACTAAAATGGTTTGACTATTTTTTCATATGATTTTTGGCCATTTGTATATCTTCTTTGGAGAAATGTCTATTTAAGACCTTTGCCCATTTTTTTTTAGGAGATACCAAAGATTGAACTCAGGACCTTGAACATGGGATGCAAGTACTCAACCACTTGAGCTACATCTGCTCCCCTGCCTACTTTTAATTGATTGGGTTATTTGTCTTATTCTGTTGAGTTATAGCATGTTCTTTATATATTTTGGTTATCAAACTTTTATCAGTTATGCGTTTTGCAAAGGTTTTTTTTTGCCAGCCTGTGTTTTTTCTTTTTTAATTATGAGTGAATATTGAAGTTTGTCAAAGCATTTTTGTGCATCTATTTGAAATAATCATATGGTTTTCCCTTTTTAGCCTGCTGAAATGGCAGTTTAACTTGATGGGTTTTTGAATATTAAGCAAACATTTTATTCTTGACATGATCTTCACTTGATAATGATTTGCATACATTGCTAGATTCTTTATGCTAAAGTTTTTTTTTCACACCTATGTCCATAAGGGTAATTTTCTTTTCTTATAATGTCTTCTTCTGGTTTTGGTATCTGTATAATGTTACCCTAAATAGAGAAGGGCTCTCTTCTATTTCTGGATGAGTTTGTGTAGGAGCATGTATTATCAGTGAAGCCATTTGGACAGGATTTTTCTTTGTGAGTAAGTTTTTAATTATGAATTAAATTTCATTTTTTTAAGATTAATTTAATATGTTTATTTCTCCCCCCACCTCCCTCATTGTTTACACTTGCTCTCTGCTTTCTGTGCCTGTTCATTGTGTGCTCATCTTTTTAGGAGGCACCAGGAACCAAACCTGGGACCTCCCATGTGGTAGGCAGGCTCCCAACTGCTTGAGCCACAAAGGGTTATTTCTTCCCAAGGAAGCTTTGGTACTTTATGCCTTTCAAAATATTTTCTGTTTTCACCTAAGTTATATAGTTTATTGACATAAAGTTGCCCATAAAACTCTTATATTTTAATATCTGTAGGATCTCTTCCTTCTAAATGTGATTATTTGAGTCTTCTCTCTTTCTTCTTGATGAGTCTGGCTAGAGGTTTATTAATTTTATAGCTCATTTCAAATAACTTGTTTTTTGTTTCATTGGTTTCTCTATCGTTTTTCAGTTTTCTATTTCATTCATTTCTTCTCTTTATTAGGCCCCTTCTTTTGCTTGCTCTAAGTTTAGTTTGCTTATTTTTTCTAGTTTCTTAAGGTAATAGCTCAGATCAGAGGTTGATAAATTACAGCTATGGGTGAAAACTGACCCATGGTCAAATTTTGCATAGCCTCCAGGTTTCTGTATTTTTAAGTGATCGTGAAATAACAAAAAGAAAAACAAAGAATATTCAACAGAGAACATATGTCTCTTTACATATGTAAGTAAAATATTTACTAGTAATTTTTCTTATATTTTTCAGTCTACAAGTTTTGATTCTTTTTCAAATCTGCTACATAGTTTTGTTTTTTTATGTATAGCTTCATATTCCCTACAGTTTGATAGTCTTGTTGCTTATTTCTTTAAAACATAACAACCAAAATTAATTTGTTGTCTATCTGATAAATTTAATATCTTAAGTGTTTGTGGGTCTGTTTTTTTTCTGTTGTTTCTGCTAATTCTTTGGAAATTGTGATTGTTTCTCTTGTATATAGTAGTATTTGGGGGAGAGGGATGTGTAAGAATTATTTGAAGCCTAGAAAAATTTGAAGTACAGAATGATGTCACCTTTCTCCAGGAAAAAGTTTTTTTTTTTTTTTTTGCTTCCACTGTGTACTGTGTATACTTATTCATCTTCAAGGTTTGAGCTTCCCCAAACCACATAGGCAACTAAACCTAGGTTGCAAGTTCAAGAGAAGATTATTTACTTCTAGTTCACCCTAATTTTGGTGGTGGAACCCAGGTGGTCACAGCTCTAATTAGGGGATTTCAGTTTCTCCACCTTAGATGACCCTAGATTTGAATTTTCTCCCCCCTTTCCTGCAAAACCACCACAATCTCAATTCCATTGTGCAGCTCTTCATTTCCATAATGGAAAATACCATCAAGCAAGAACTTGTTTGAGAGTTGAGCTTACTACTCTGAGTTCTCATCCTTTCCTAGATTTTGGCCTGGCAATTGCTCATTACCTTGATAGCTTTTTGACACATTTAAGAAAATTTGCTCATATTATCTACTATTTGACCCTGCAGCCAAAAGGAAGAATATAAAATAGCCATAAGCTACAAGCAAAGGATGTTTTTTCATATATTTCTGGAAAACTTCACATTCTCTCATGTGACATCAACCTAACATCAACCTAGCAAGAACCTAGCATCATCTCCCAGTGTCAGGTATGATGCCTGAAACCAGAGAAAGACACCCCATTAAGTTGATCAACTGAACACTTTGGGTGTATGGCTCTAGAATCTAGCTACCACCAGAATAAATGAAGTACAAAAGAAAATATATCAAAAGACACTGGTAGCAATTTGTTTTTCCTAAGTAATCCAGAAATTCTTTACTCTTTCAAGGCAACAGTGTAATTAGCTTAGTTGAAAAAAAAACACAAAGACATATGCTTCAGGCAATAGAAGGCTTAGTAATTATGGCTGACTTTCTCACTGAACAATATCCATAAAACAAACAACTGCTAAGAATCATGCACTGCTTTTATAGACATACATTTTCCCCTCTGACTGTCTTAAAAGATATGTTTTCAAACTTACAGGAACAAATTTGTTTCAAACTGTGGAAATAGTGAAAGGATCTTTTGAGCTTTATTTTCCTTTAGTATGATAGTTTGCTGTGAAAGGAAATTTCCTAAAATCTTTTGAACAGTGTTATCAAATTTGACAGTAATTCCTACTTTAATGACTTCAGTGGAAATTCTTTAAAACAATTGGAAGGTCATCATAATATCATAATTATGAATAGATGGATAAGTTTAGTAGAAATAGAGATGACTCCAAAGAGGAGAAATTTCTGAAGCCACTCCAAAACTT
Source organism: Chaetophractus vellerosus (assembly GCA_004027955.1). Classification (NCBI taxonomy): domain Eukaryota; kingdom Metazoa; phylum Chordata; class Mammalia; order Cingulata; family Chlamyphoridae; genus Chaetophractus; species Chaetophractus vellerosus. Next base: position 14,692 of record PVKH010006234.1, read on the forward strand.
AAGTCTTCAGTTTATCCAGTTTTTATTTTTTCATAATCAACCTCAACTCATCTTACTCTTTTATTTTCCTATTCTCAGGCAATATTATTGCTGCAAAGGCAACATATTGGGAAGAAACTAATCTTGTATACTTTTAAAAATATGAATGGAATTATGAAAAGGGCTATGGAAGAAAAGTCTGAATAAAGTCAAACTATCAACTATCTAGAATCATCACACATTTAGATCCTCCTGGAGTGTCTCTGACACCAACAGATAACTTTATAACTATTCAATGTCTCCCACAGTTTTCTTTCTTCCACATCCAAAGGGATGGAATTCCTTATTTGAATAGCTTTCAAAGACAAACAGTAGCATGTTTGACCAAACATAGATGACAGTTTACATCTATACATTTTGTTAATCCTAAATGGAATCAGAAAATCTAAAGCTTTTGATTCTTGGATACGTAAGCAAATATAAGTCATTTTTTTTTCATTAATTAGTAATGAATTAAACAAATGAAAGCAATCCAGTTTCTAATCTCATATAATTAATATTCTAGTGAGAGAAAAAGACGAGCACACAAAAAATAGATACATAATATAATATCAGAGAGAGACAAGTGTTATAGAGGGAAAGAAAGTAGTGTGGGAGGAAAAATGCTATAAAGGAAAAGAAAGTAGTGGAGGAGGAAAAACATGGACAAAATATTTTTTAGTATGACATCAGGTAGGGCCTCAAAGATGAGGTGAATTTTGAGTGGAGATATGAAGTCATAGAGGGAACCTCTAAATGGGTACATGGAGACGCTCCACTAATAGAAGGACAGCAAGTATAAAGGCCCTGAGGTACAAACCCAAGTAAAGCAAGTGTTTTATGTGAGATCTCAAAAAGGATTCTACTTTCTTCCCTCAAACTGAGATTTCTGGGGGCACTTTTAATAAAAAGGTGAGTAACAAACATCTTTTTATATACTCAGGATTATCTGAGCACAGATATATGAAGGAAGACAAATTCTTGTAAACCCATACACAAAACCAGCACAAATCACAATTACTTCTAACTCAAGCAATTCCTCTCTCCAGAAGATTATGTTAATTGCAACAACGAAATCACCTAAAGTTTATCAAATATTCATTTGTGGTAAATGTGTGCTTTACCTCAGGGATCCAAACAAATGAGATAATCAGATGCGGTGTAAGAGAGGCATTTGGAGGCTCAGAGGTTATGAGGGTTTGCATATGGAACTTATCAATTTCAACTTCATGAATGGAATTAATCTTATGCTGTGTGATGTTACCTCTGGAGGTGAACAGGACCAGTGAGGCCTCGAAGGTGCCATTGGGCACTGCAGAGCTTATTACCACACGAGGAGGTAGACAGAGAAACTACGCCAGTTATATTGGATTAGGGCACACCCTACTCCAGTATGACCTCATCTGAACCAATATAAGTGAAAGCCCCTTTTTCCAAATAACGTCATGTTCACAGGACTGGGATTTAGGTCTTGAACATATTATTTTGGGGGACACAATTCAACCCTTAACATGCATACTCTTTTCACTGTTCATCATGCCTTTATGTAGGTCCTAATCTCCATCTGCTACCTTTCTCCTTCCTCCCGAAGAACTTTCTTGAACATTTTTTAAAAGGCAAAGTAACAAGTACTTTAAAAATGAGACACAGAAAGTAAACTTTTGGTACACTGTGCTTGCATACTGCTACATATTAAGGATACAGAAGATATGTAGAAGTATTTCAAATTCACACTGGATGACTGAACTGTAGAATATTGCCCCAAGGAAATAGATCTGGGCAGAATTTATTTGAGAAAGATTTTTAACTATTTAAAAGCAATTGTGATGGTTTGAGTTTGAATTAATTATGAATTCCAAAAATATAAATTAGATTATGTTTGTAAGCTCATCCGTTCATCTGGGCATGATTAAGCTATGAGTAGGGCGTTAATTGCCACGTCAGTGAGATGTTGAGCCCCACCCCTTGGTGGGGGTGGTCTCAAGTAGAAGCAGAGATTAGAGAGAAGCAGAGAGGAGATTTGGAGAAGGAGATTTTGAAAAGCAGTTCTGATGTTGGAGTGAGCCGATTGCCGGAGAGGCTACAGCTGGCCTTGTGGAGAGACACAGCATAGAAAGCCTCATCGTCTACAGCTGAACTCGTGAAGGAAACAGAAGCTAAGCCTGGAGAGAAACGCAGCCCCGGGAACATAGGAACCTGGAAGCCTGAACCCTGGAGATGTCGGCAGCCATCTTCCTCCAACACGTGGACTCTGGTATGGGAAGAAATTTATGCTTTGTGGCCTGGTAACTGTAAGCTTCTACCCCAAATAAATACCCTTTATAAAGACCGACCAATCTTTGGTATATTTCAAAAGGCACGCCTGTGGCTGACCAAAACAGCAATAGTACAATTAGTTGCTTGTGAAAACATTCTATAAAAAATTAAATACCAGGCAGTCACAACATCAATACTAGAGCTCTTTTTGTTCTTGTTGATGTTATAATTCATAAATATATATTAGATAACAGTAATTTAAAAGACAGGTTCACATATTCTCTTCCTTCTAAAATGAGAAAATCCAAGTTGTTTTCAAAATATGGACAAAAACAAATCCATTGGATTGTTTAAAAAATAATAAATAAATACAGTCTCTCCCCTACAACTTGGTATACAAAACAGAGAAGACGCTAGCCAACATTCTTTTGAGAAATAAAACACTCTAAGTGACTAGGTTGATAAGATTTACATCAACAATATCATCTGTAAATGGTGTTGTACAGTAAGTTTAATAAATTATGACTTTACCCTACATATATCTGCCATAATAAGTGACTCTTCCTACACATTTGCACTAAGTACAGCAAAATTCTCCTTTTACAACAAGATTTGAGATGAAAACTAGAAAAGGGAAGTTTTTTTTCAGGGAAAATAAGTGAGTTTTTCCCAAGGAGTGTGTTAAAAACAAGGAATAAGTCAATATTCTTGTTTTATTGACAAAGTCTAGAAATTTTAAATTACAGCAAGGCCTCAGTGAGCCTCAATGGACAAATCTTCTGAAAATGGCATTAAAATTTTGAGGAAAAACTGGATGAACATGGAAGGAATTAGGGGTGAGAGGATGATCTCATTGCTGAGCAGTGGTAGCTGGAGGGAGGGGTCAGGCCAGTGCCTCCTGTGCTGGGGGAGATGGCTCATAGGGCCTGGTCTCCAGAGGTTGGGAAAGAAGATAACTTCTTGGTCTTGGTCTTCCAAATCTCTGGGGCAAGAAAAAGTCACTGAGATGGAAGGAAATACACTACAAAGAGGGAATTCATATTTTGGAAGTTTACCTGAAAATCTTCTTGCATTGTTCCAACCTCTCTTATGGAAAATTCTGACAACTATGTATGTTATTAGAGTTCCTTTTCATCAAAAGAAGTCTTAAAAGTGAGGCAGAATAGAATAGAGACCATGAGGAAAGGCAGAAAACCTAATAAATTTCCACACAAACACCACCCAGTAGAAAAGACTAAAGCAAGCATCCTGACGGAAACACGCAAACAAGTGCGGGAATGCAGCCCATACTATTTACCCATCTGCTGCAGAAGTGGTCCTGGCAACAAGTGCCTGCTGATACACACAAACAAGTCATGGGAAGGTAGCTTGCAATGTTCACCCAGCAGAAAGCAGGGGGAAAAAACCCAGTATGTTCCTACTCTACCCACCTATTTTCATGAACCTCACATGTGGCAAATTCTATCAGGGCTCAAGAGCAATAGCCAAAAGACAATTACCACCAGACACCAACCCCTAAAAATCAAACCACCCAGTGAATTTTCCCCGCTTTGCCTTAAATACTCCAATCAGCATAAACCCTAACCCCAATGATAGGCAATAAAACCAGAAGCCCCTGGAAAGGAGCATGTCTCTTTCTTGAGAATGCCTGCCTACATATCTTGATGGGTGTACTTTCCTTATAATAAATTCCTTTTCTAACTTTCTCATAACTGTGGTGTATCAAAATTCTTTCTTACAATGTAACCAAGAACCTAGAAATCAGCACCAACTACAAAAGAGTTTTACTGCCTTTTTTTTTACAATTACTTTTGTGTTATAAATCCAATTTCTATGCCAAAATATTAAGCTGAAAATAATTAATTTTACTCAGACTTAGAAAACAGCACTCTGAGCCAGCATACTTCACATTTACATGCAGATGTAGCTTAGCTGTCTAGCAAAATTATTTCACTACTTTAGGCACAATATTGCGATTTCATGTAGTGAGATTTGTAATTAGAACTAGTTCCTTTTGAGTGTACTGATCATCAAAAACACCTGTGTATACAAAACAAAGGAAAATCTGTCAGCACATTGAAAGTCATTCTGTACAAAGAGACCTCAGGAAAGAAGGAAAGAATTAAAGGAGTGAGGGAGAGAGGGAGGAAGAAAGGAAAGAAAAGACAAAAACCCAAAATCTCTTTACGTCTTAACATTTAGAATTTAATACAATATAAGCCATTATAATTTGCAGACTCAAGTATATTCAGATTTTTCCAGGGCATGTTTTTGCCTTTTAGTGCAAATATACTTATCCTTATAATTTTCAGGTATGAGCTACACAAACTATGCGTGCAATAAACTTGCATTCCTGAACAGTGTGGATTTGTTCCTTTAATATGGTAATCAAATTATCAGGAACATTCCCTAAATCTATTAGAGGTTTTTAAAAAATGAAGTTTGCTATTGTAAATAAATGAAATCCCTTCATTAGGATGCTAAAATATACTTTAAAAAACCCACATTGATTTCTGTATCTACATTTAATTTGAGTACACATTCAACTTAGATTTCAGAACTGATAATCTAATAAATAGTGTAGTCACAACATTGTTGTAGTGAAGATCTGATGTCAACAAATTCTGTCAATTTTTGATTGTTTGAGATAGTCTTTATTCTATCTTCAATACTTGCTAGATAAAGAATTCTAGTTACATTGTTCTTTTTGCTTGTTCTATTAGGGATTTACTGCGTTTCTTGGTTATGTGATTTTATAGTTTTTCTCAAATTTGAAAAAATTTTGGGCATTATTGTTTGGAGTATCTTTTCTATGCCTCACTTCCTCTCTCCTCTCCTTCTGGGAATTTAATTACACATACATTGCTCCACTTGACATTGTCCCACAGGGCATTAACACTTGTTTCATTATTTTATAGTCTTTTTTTCCCACCTCTAAGTGTAATGTTAGATGGTTTACTATGGCTTCACATTCACTTGATTATTTCTTCTACAGTGTCTAATCTACTGTTAATTTTGTCCAATGAATAATTTATTTCATATATTCTATTTCTCGTTCCTAGAACTTTCATTTGATTTTTTATAGTTATCTTTTATCTCTCTCCTCAATATGGTGATGTTTGACTATAAATCCTTGAGCACATTTTTTCAAATATATTTTTTATGTTTTCTAAAAGACACTTAGATTACATGAAATGTTACATTAAAATATATAAAAATACAAGGGATTCCCATATGCCCCACTACCCACAACTCCCACTTATCCCCACATTAACAACTTCTTTCATTGGTGTGGTATATTCTTTGCAATTGATGAACACATTTTGGAACATTGCCACTAAGGATGGATTATGGTTTACATTGTAGTTTACACTCTCTCTCACCCAATTCTGTAGGTTATGGCAGGATATATAATGGCCTGTATCTGCCTTTGCAATGTCATTCAGGACAATCCCAAGTCCCCAAAGTGCCCCATATTACACCTCTCCCTCCCTTCCCCTGCCCTCAGCACCCCCAGTGGCCACTGTTTCCACATCAATGATATAATTTCTTCCATTGTTAGAATCATAATAAGTCTATAGTAGAATACCAGTAAGTCCACTCTAGTCCATATTTTATTCCCTAATCCTGATGATTCTGGGATGGTGATGCCCACTCTGCCTCTAATTGAGAGAGGTTTCGATCCCATATGGCTGATGGATGGAACTCTCTTGCTTGCAGTTGTAGGCTCTCTCGTTTCTTTGGTGTGATGGTTGTCCATCCTTACCTCCTTGTTAGTTGTCCTGGGTGAGTCCAAAGAACTGGAGAGTAGGTGTTGCAACTACACTGAGGCTCAGGGTCCAGCTGGTACATAGATAGCCCAGAGATTCAGGTCTCTTGGACATACACCTACCAACTCCAGCACCAACTATAGGTTCAAATAGAAGGGACAGTAGAGCCATGTGTAGGGAAGCCATATCTGAGTCCAAATCTGTTACACTTGGGAGCACAAACTCCAAAGTAGGGCCCACTGGCAAGGCACCAAACTCCAGAGCTATCTGCCATGACTGTAGGACCTGGGTGTCTCCAGAGCCCTCAGGAACCCCTCTATGTGGGGTAGTATTTACTTTGGCAGTCTATGTGTTCCTGCTGAGACTTGCATAAACATTATCTCTGAGATGACCTCCCGATTCACTTCGAAGTCCTTGAGAAAATTTTTATGATTTATAACTGCAGTTTTGAATTTCTTGTCTGAGATTGATCATCTCCATCATTTCTAATTAATTTTCCTACTGCTTATGGCATCTAATTAATTTTCTTACTCT
>PVKH010006235.1:0-21266 GCA_004027955.1 Chaetophractus vellerosus
GCGTTTGTGATATTTACTGGAATCGGGGGGAGGATTATATCAGGGTCAGCAAGGTGATCTGACTAAAGGATGGTCCAGTTGAGCTGTGACCTAGATTCTGATTTCTCTCATGGCTTTGATTTTCTTCATTTTTCTGCTAAGCCAATCAATACATACTAGTTGGGCTAAATTGTAGTACATTCAGTAATATTGACATTTCTTATGCATTAGCTGTATTCTTGAATGTACTTGCATACTTATACATCTATGGTCCCTCCAGAAGAGCGTTTTCTTTTTTTTTCTGGATGAAGAGAACTTTAAGTGCCTTCTAACCTTATGGTTCCATGAGTTGTGGAGCCCCTACTATATCCACCATATTAGTATTACAGGAGACCCAGAAATGAGCAAGATATAGTCCCTACCCTCAAGATATTTATAGTGTAGTTTGGGAATAATTCTAAAGAAAAATACTGTTAGGTAGAATATGTGAAGTGCTTCCAGGCAAGCATGGTACGCACCAAAGGCTCCAGGATTTAAAGAAGAAAGGAACATCTCTTCCAGCTGAGGGGATCTGAACAGCCCAGGAGGGAAGATGTAAGAGATGGGCCTTGTGGGATGGATAGGATTTCAATAGACAGAGGTCACTAAGGATGAGGAAATGTTGTGAGTCAATGCATTAAGTTAAATGTCTGCCTCTCTGGCCTTAACTCCTATCATTCTTCCCCTCTCAAAATTTGTTCTAGCCATACAGCTCTTGTTCCTCAAACTCAGCAATTTGTCTGCCTCAGGGTTTTGCACTTGATATTCCTGCTGCTTGTCCTTCAGCTCTTCTCTCAGCCTGTTCCCTTGCTACATTCACTCTTGCTTAAGTGTCATCTTCTCAGAGAGGTCTTTCTTAACCCCGCTATCTGAAATAGCACCCCTGTTCCATCCCATCCTTCTCTATCCCCTAACCCTGCTTTGTTTTTCTTCATTGTCCTTATTGCTACCTGACCTTGAATTATAAACTTATTTATTTATGGGTTTATTGTCTGCCTCATTTGCTTGTATATAATCACATTTCTCCTTTCTTAGGGGTTATGTAAGGAGGGCAGATTCCTTTAGAAGGGAGAAGGAAGTACACCCATAAGGCAAGTACCCCAACATAACATCTAGTCAAAGGACTTTGTCCAGCTGAGCAGATATTATTATAAGTTTGCTAAGTAGGGCTATATAGCTCTGTTGATCCCTTCAGTTGCATCCATTCTCAGCATCCTCTTCTTCTTCCAGATAAAATTTTTGTTATTAGTTACCTATTTCTAGTCCATGCCTTCAAGCCAATGTACTTATTTTGCTTTAAACATTTGAAAGCTTTTTCTTTCCAGCCCCAGAAAACCATCTGGCTCCTCTTTGTTCTGCTCTTCTTCATAACAAGCCCTAGGGTTTCTCTTCAAGCAAGAGAGAGGTCTCCCCTCATTAACCAGAATCCATTACCTACTCTAAACAATTATTATCCCATGAGATATGAGCCCTAAACTTAACTTCACAAATGTTACCTCATATTCAGAGCCTATATCCCATGGCCAGCCACTATTTATCAATTGCTTAAGACAAGTCAGAGAAGCCAATGGCAGCTGAATCACTAAAATATGTATAGTGGAGAAATCTCTATCTCTAAGTTACATCCTTTCTATAGTTTACAAAATGCTGGAGCAAAATTACTCCCTACCTTCAGGAGAGGGTCTGAGTTTTATGGGTTAAATGCAAATGTATGTGAGGGCATGATTCCTTATTTTAAGAGAAGACAGTAAGGTCTTTTTAGGTTTTGATGTTGATTTTCTTAACCACACTTCTATCTAACAGGCTCATAAAAGAATCTAAGTCATAGAGGATGGATGATATCCCAGTGGGCAGGGGATTAAGGGGCCCAACTTTGTTCTGTTTTAGAATATGATGAATAGATAAATGAGACTAGAAAAGTGCCAAAAATAAATTGATTCTGAGTTGAGTGACAAGAAAAACATGCCCCCAAGAGAGGTCCAGACCAGAGATAGAATAAACAGTTGAAATATTTCAAGGTGGAGCCCAGGAGAGAAGCATCAGTGAGTAAGTGGCTGCCAGAGCCCAAGCGGTTGGTTACAGGCCCAGCCGGGAAAAGCCTTGCTCCTCCAGGGACCAAACTGGATATCCTTTGACTGGATAGTACCAATTTAAGGCTAACCAGCAAGAAAATCCATCTTAAGGGTCTGTTATGGATCGAATTATGTCTTCCCACAAAGATATGCTAAAGTCCTAAGCCCTGGTCCTGTGGATATGAACTCATTTATAAATATGATCTTGGAAGATCTTATTAAGATGAGGTCAAAATGAATCAGAGTGGACCTTAATCCTATATGATGGGAGTCCTTATAAGCAGAAGAAATTTGCAAACAGGAGGAGACAGGAGACAGATGCCCACATGATGGTGGCAGCGATTTGAGTTATAGATTGCCAGCAAGCCACCACCAAAACACTACAGACTTCAGAGGAAGTATGAGCCTACCGACACCTTGAGTTTGGACTTCTAACCTCCAAAACTCTGAGACAATAAATTCCTGTGGTTTAAGCCAACCAGTCTGTGATATTTGTTATGCCATAGTAGTCACTCAATAAATATTTGATGAATGAATGAGGCATCTGCAGCTACAAAGGAGACAATCAAAAGAATTTTTAAGGCTTTTTACCTGTATTCACCTAAGACAAGCATGAAACATATATTGTGATTTTTCTCATCCATACAACATGTATACTCCAAAATTCCTTCAAAGTACAGCCAGTCTTAACAATGTACCTAAACTGATGACTGTGTGTGATGAATAATAATAGGTAAATCCTCCATTTATCAAGCACCTTATAATTAGAAATAGCATCACGCTATCGTTATTTGCTAGGAGGTGAGAAAAAATAGCAAATGACAAAGTACTAAAGGGCACCTTGGAAATAAATACATATTCTATGTTCTTTTTGCTAACAATAGCAACAACAATAATAATATTAAGAGCCTACTATGCTTCAGGCACTGTACAACATGTTATATCTCAACAACTTTGTGGAGTTCAATTATTACACCATTTAACAAACAAAGAAACTGAAGCACAGAGAGTTTACTTCACTTCTGATAGTCATATAACTAGTGTTTTGCTGGATTCAAACCTAGAGAGCCTGGCTCCAGAGTCTATGCTCTCCTCTACTGAATGAAAATTCAACTACTTCAGATAGAACCTATGGCCACATATTTCTATCATTGCTGGAGTTGAGAGGATTCTGTGCTTTAATAAAGTAGTGGTGGCTGTTTCTTTGTATCTACCCTGATATCTCTTTACAGCTGGACGTTAGAGAAGCAGTGTGTTTAGACAGTAGAAAAGCACTGGATTTTGGAATTAGGAGAACTTTGTTCAAGGACCAGCTTTGCCACAAACCATCTGTGTTATTTTGAGCAAGTCACATAACTTCTCTGGGCCTCAGTTTTCTCAGCCATACACATAGAAAAGCCTGCAGGCTTTTTCAGTTTACTTTCTCTGTTTTGTTCTCTGTCTATAAAGGCAGCTTGTTATTTTCCCTTTCAATTCTGAGACGAGCCTCTCTGCTCATCCTTTAAAGATCTTCCTAAAGTAAACCCAGGCTGGACCCTGCTATGGGAATTTTGACACATCCCTTTGTCACTGTTACTATTCTAGAGTAAAATTCTTCATATATTTTCAATCCACAACCCATCACTTTTTAGCACATTCCCCCAAAATAAGTAAAGTTGCTACCTGTAAAATTTCCATGCTACTATACTATTAAATTATGTAAAACATGCCAGAAATATGTTTGTTTGTTTGCTTTAAAGTGAGATAGATTCCATTATTTTCTTTCTACATCTCAATGAGTCATCTAGTGTATGCCCGCCATTGATCTCCTGGGTCTATGGTAAAGTTCAGATTTCTCCCCTCCTTGTTTTCATTGCAGAGCTGTCCCAAGAAAAGTGGGATCAAAAACAAAACTTGAGCATTGGCTTCATTCATTCATTTATCCATTCAGTATGGAACATCTATAACATGAAACGCTTGCTGGGTGTTCAGAGGGTAACAAGAACAATAACAGGTTTGTCCCTGCCCTGTAGGAGCATAAAAGCTAATTCTAGCTTTGGGCAGTTTTATCTGGTTTGAACCTTGGTATTCCTGCCTACTGTCATGAAGCTACACCAGATATCTAAACTGGCTGTATGTGTTACACTACAATGGATAGGAGAGGAGAAGATAAGAAAAGAGGGAAAGGTCAGGAACTGAGGCCCACGCAAATGAAACAGGTAAAGTCACACTACAGCACAGCACCTAGAGAATTAGCAGGATGAGAGAGGCATGCCGTTAATGTCAGAGGCACTCATGGAAGGGAGAGATCATTGTCATCAGTGCTTGGGCCACCATTTTAGGAGATTAGGGCAGAACTAAGATGGACTCCTGTGTTCAGTCTGTCCTGAATCACAGTGAATGTAGTGTCCTGGATATCAGCCAACAGGTAATCTTGATCACTGGGTTAGACCCACCGTAAAGTGGCAGACTGTAAAGCAGCCCTGTGTTTCCCTGAGAGTTCTATATGCTGGGCTGGCCAAGGTAGCTCTGTGTAGCTTAGCACCCATGGTGGGTGGCTGTTTTTCTTGGCCAGCTGTTTAATGAGCACCAACTCAGATAAGCTGCTGCCTGGTTTCTATGCTTTCTCCAGATACAAACAATTAAGCACATCCTGGTGGAATAGTTCATGCTAGGGAACCTGGCTTTCCTGTGCTGATCACCTGGCTTTCCTGCCCCTCAGGGCTAGCGTTTGGAGAAGCTGTTGGAGCAACCCTGAGAAAGCTGTTAACTCTTGAAATTTAGCTATTCATCACCAAATATACTCAAAAATGTTCTGCAGCCAAAGCTATCTATGTGAGTTTTAAATCATTATCAAAATCATTAGTTAGTTAATTCCACCTCCACTTAGGGTTGGCCTAGAGAATTAGGAGACTGCAATTCCCAGGTCATTTTTTGATATTGTAACCAACTTGCACTCTCAAATTGAAATAATCAGGCTGTCCTTTTCATTTTATTCCTCTGGCCTGGGCTAAAGTTGCCCATGCTTCTGATGAAATTCAGGAATAAAACTTCACACGGTTGGGTTTTAAATTTTTTGAGAAGTCACTTCTCTTCATGAGAATACAGAGATCATCTGAAACTAGTATGATTCTAGATATGAACTAGAACAAGTCCAAGCAGAACAGCTCTCCCAAGGGAAATCATCTAAAACTGGTGTGTGTGGCCCAGTATGGCCTTTGTCCAATTGGCATTGGGAGCCACAATGGACATGAAGGAAATATAATGATCCTTTGGCCTACATTCTTACAACTCTAAGTGTACCTAGAGTTTGTGATGTGTGCATTCAGGAAATCTTTGAAAACACCTAAGTTAGTAATGATATCTCTTTGGGAGGAGGTACTTGCATATTCTTAATGACCAAAGTGAGATTCTGATGGGAAGGGTCCGGTGTAGGAAGAGCAGGGGAGTGTGTGTTGATAATTGGAGGACAGAATATGGTGTGTCAGGTAATAGATTGTGCCATCAGCAAAGGAATCTAGAAAGGCATGGAGACTATGAGAAAGGAAGTGGCTTCTGTTCAGGCTCAGTGGGGATGAGAAAGGAAATCCAAAAACCTACATGATAGCTCCTCTTGGATTGGATGAAATAACTGATTTTTTTTTTCCTAGCTGGAATTTGACAGGGTCAATTCACGTCTGGGTTTTCAGCACTTAATACAGGGCCCTTTTGTCTTGGGAGGCGGCTGGACTGGTTTTTCCTCCAGGCAGGTGCACAGAGGGCGTTTACTGTAGCTTGAAACACAAACACCAAACCCCTAGGCCCTGATCCACACACACTCCAGCGTGGCTCAAGGAAATAAAGCGAACAATGTCTCTTGCATCAGGCGAGCACTGTAAATGCCACTCCTGAATGAAATATTTCTTAAAACTTTGTATCCGTAACTTGATCGTCTCTTAAAACTTAATTATATGCCAGGGAAAGGGAAATTATTGGCTCCTCCAGCTGTCCAGGTTGAACGAGAGAACACAATGGAGCATATCCGATTCGCAGCCTTACTTAGGTAATCAGATTAATATCTCCCGAATTGAATTTATTCTTTTGATACGGAGCCTTTCAGCTGCCTTGTTTCACATCTCAAATTCTGACAAAGCTGTGCGGCCTTTGAGTAATTTCCCTGAAATCTATATGCAGGAAGCCTATGCTCTTTCGAGCACTTTTTAGGACTTATACCAATTAAATCTGTTTCTGGCACGCTTTTAATGGCATATTTTCCCCTGAGTCAACAACTGCTCCAAAATCTGAGGTCATTTGTTTAATTTAAAAGCCAAGGTTATGGAACAACCATTTCAGGCTTTACCAGCCAAGCCCCTGTGGCTTTGAAAAGGGTGATGAGGCGGGGGAGAGGGTAATAAAGTGGATTTCTTATGCACAAAATAAATTCATGATCGTGTTTCTGCTAAATCAGTATCAAATCAGGTTTGTGCACACCCTCCCTGCTAACCTTGCTCTCCCTTTCTCTGCAAACTCATCCTTTTCTTCTGGGGCTTTCAAACTCAGGATTGAGGCTCACCTTCTTGCTGTTACGCTTGCAAAACAAACATCTGGACTGGATTTTTGTCAGCTGGAGTTGAGAGAGAACTGTAAATGGTGCAGTGATTTTTTTTTTTTGCCCTTATTAAATTTATTTATAACCAGTCTGAAGCCAGGAAACATGTTTTTAAATGGCTAGAGCCCTTGATTGGAGGTTCTCGAGGAATGTGCAGTGGATGGTATTTCTCCCCCTGCTGTTTTCTAAATAATCTCAATGGTGGAATTACATAATTACCCATTTGGATGGTGGTGTTGTTTTCTACTTTTTTGCCATGAAAGACCCTTAGTTAGGACATTCTGTGCATCAGAATTCTTCATTTGATCAGCTTATCCAATATGCCTTCCTGTCACTGAGAGTAAAGGGAATATAACTGGCAGGGCATTTCTAAATAATTGCAATGATGGAGAGTGAGTTTCTGGTTGTTTGAGACATGGACCAGTGGCACAAGTAGCTCTTTTGCCAAAGGAACTCAACTTGGATCCTATTCCTACCTTCTCCACTTAACAACTTCTAAAATCTTAAAGTCGCCAAATCTCAAAGAACCTCATTCATTTTCTCATTATTTAAGATAATAAAAGACTACACAAGGAGCTTAATAAAATCATTTATAAAATACTTTGCTGAGCACTTAAACCTTATTGGATCACAATGCTTTGGGGTTTATATAATTATTTAAGAAACAAAACCTCCTAGAGGAGACTGAGTCAGATGGTGATTTCTTGAGGTCCTTTCCAGTTCTATAATTTGAGATGACTCTTTGATTTTTCTCTTATTGTCATTTATATCTCTGTGTCATTAAAAAAAAAAAAAAGGCAATTTGTGAATGAGGTTTGCTACCCTCGGGCATTTTCTTCTCCAGAGAAGATACTTTTCAGCTTCCTGCCACCCAAGTCAGTCATTCGCAGCCTGAACAATAGAGCTTAATGTTCTCCATCTTGCTAAGGGGTAGTCTCTGTTGTTAGGAAAGTGGATTGAAGCCAAATGTACTTTCTATTGGAAAAGCTGCCATCCATTGATCTTAGCACATAGATGATACTTAGTAAACAAGAAAAAAATCCCCTGTAATAACACCAATTATTGTAAGATTAGGCCTATGAACAGATCTTAGATGCAGCACCATTCTATTTTATGATGTTCCTCTGTCACTTAAAGACTAGTATTCCATATTTAGTTTTTAGAAATGAAGACCGATTATTTCATAAATTATCTTGCTTATGGACTGGGAAAGCTATTCTTCCTACAGCAAGACCCTTCATTAATTAATGAGGCATGTAAAGAGAGCTCATGTTCTCCACCAAGAAAGGAAGTTCTGTTTTATCTGTGTGATAGGAAGCATTTGAGGCAGATCAGCCTCATCAAGTATGGGCAGCTGCTACCCACTTTCCAGTTATTAAAGTAAAAGCCAAGTCGATGGCACTGGCATCATCAGAGAAAAGAGCCAGGGAGAGGTCAGTACTCATTATCAGCATCAAATTCAGAGTCCTGGATAGAAAGGGGAGGCAGTAAAACCATTTATTTTCAAATAGAGAAGAAAGGAGAATCCCAGAGAAGTAGAGAGAGGTAAAGGATAAAAGATGAAATCCAGTTAGACATTAAACAGCACTACATCTTCCAAGATCATAAACCCAAATAGCTCCTTCTAGATCTAGCTTTTATCATTTTTAGAAATGAAAATCACGGGGTAAATGACGGGGGACAGCCAGAAGCATGGAGTTCTCAGAGTTCTCAGTCTGCGCTTAGAAACTTCTACAATATTTTCCAAATAATAATAATAACAATAACAATAACAAATAAAGACCCTAATTGCTTTTATTAAATCCCTCTAAGGAAGCATATGTAATGACCGTGTTGTTATAACTTTCCAACTGATGGTCGAGTCAGATTCTCCGCTGGAGATGTGGTAAGTGAACTGATACAGAGCTGCGGGTATTGAACAGTAATAGTTAGTTCTACTAACCAAATGGGGAAATGGTTATTTCAGTTGTGATGCTTAGGGAATTTCAATAGAGTGTAATGGTATTATATAAAGAATATTCTTAGATGAACCAGGGTGTTATATGAAAATTAACTCAACCAGCTGTCAGAAGGAAGCATAATTTGATGAATAGATAAGATTGTTTGTAGGTGTTATTTGATTCTGTTATTTTATTTTAGCTTAGCACCATTGGCAAGCATGGAAATTCTTTTATTTTTCCTGTTTTCTATAATTCAAGGCTTTACAAATAAATCGGTTTTGAATCAGCCATTTGCCTCAAAGATGACTCCTGGAATCATCCTTCTGAGGAGGCCTGCGTCTCTCCTTGGTAAAATTCCTCTTCCTCTGGTATCTTCAGTCTTTGGTGGTATTGGATAGAAGCAAGATCAGATAACCTGTTCACTCTAGGATATAAAGGATCACATCAAAGCTTTGGGCACTATTTTGCCTTCAGGCACTATTTCCTCTTATCACCTGATGAATTTTTAAGTGTTCACTTTTTCATCCTCTATGTTTATACTTTTTACAAAGCTCAAAAATATGCAAACCACATGATAGACATGACTATAACAACCATTGAGAGAGAACGCCAGGTTGTGTCATGACGACCATTATTGGTATAGTGTCTGAGGTAGGACCGATCAGGCTGGTGTGAGAGGAAAGAGTACAGTCCCTTTCTCTTTAGAGAAAGCTAGTTTGTCTAGAAACAAAATTAAACTGTATAGGGCAGAGAGCAGCCATGCTTATTTGAATCAGATTCCAGCCTTTTTTCTTGCTATTTCTCACTAGCCCCTTTGTGAACCATTTTACTACTTCTCTCACAGGTTTTTCCCAAGATGTTACAGTGATGATGCAGCCTCCTTTGTGGAGTGAACTTCTGCCATGTTATTCTCCTAGCAGTGAGCTCCTAGTCTGTCACTAGACAGCTTATTGGAGATGAACCTGTTTAGATGAGGGCCTTTCATCCATGACCTCTTACCTCCCTCCCTATGTTCCATTTTTTTGAACACTGTATATCTCATCTTTGTATGGATAAAACCCAGTCTTTCTAGAAGGTTTCAGTGAGTAAGAGAATGCAGAGTAGATTATTGGTGCCATGTCTGCCCTGTTAACTATAGCCCAACATATAATCTAGTAAAAAAAAAAAAGAAAAGAAAAAGAAAGAAAGAAAGAGAAAGAAGAAGGAAAGAAAGAAAGAAAGAGAGAGAGAGAGAGACAGACCAACAAAATCAGTTTTAACAGACTACCCCTAGGCAGCTCAGTATGAAGAGGAAATCATTGCAAGAAAATGAAGCTTAATAAGCAGGCCATTTGGGAAGCAGGCAAAGGCTATTTTAAAGGCTTGAAGTTTTAACATATATATGCCTTTTTTCCTCATCTTTTGGAAGTGGATAATGGTTTAAGTCAGGAGAAAATTCAGGAAATCACTGTGTTTCTCTAGCCAATGATAAATGACAATGCCACCAGCAGTGACCTTGGACATCCTGAATTCTTGCCCTTATGAAGAGCTTGGATTCTCTTTTCAAAGGGTATCCTGTTCCTATTGCAATCTTCATGATATCTCAGCTCCAGATAGCACCAGTGCTATTTAGAAGACTCAGCCCATAGATGTTGGTATTATTTGGGTGGAGGGCAGAATGAAAAGAGATGGTAACTGGATCTTGGCCCCAAACATATTACAGTTCAGCAAATTGACCCATCGAAGATCAGCATTTTTATTTCAACTCACGATGTACGCATCACATAAATATTATTTTGCCCATTTGTGGGGATAACTGAGCACTACTCTTCATCTGCAAAGGCCCAGGTCCCTATAGAGTAGTAGAACCACGGAGGAGAAATGTGGTCTTTAAAAAAATAATACTGCTGGTGAAAGGTGTTGTACTCAAGGGTAAGTTATAACACAGCAGCTGTTTCTGATTATGGAGATTTATTCCCTTAGTCTTCACTGACACTACCTAAATAAGTGGGAAGAGCAAAATGCAGTTCCCTGGAGCCTCTCAGCTGCTCTGTATACCCACAAATTTAAAGCAGACTATAGAACCGACCCACCCTTCTGCTTCCCTGCGATCTTCCAGTTTAACAAATGTTGCAAACTGAAGTCCAGAGGGAGAAGACTCTCTATTGCTTCACCTGTGTCCCATGCAGCCATCAAGGCAGCGTTGGTGGGAAGGATCAATCTTCCTAGACCATGTAGATTCCCCCAGTCATAAACCAGTTGTCTTCTAAGGGAAGCTAGGTCAATAAGAACCTGGCCTCCCCCAGCGTCCCCTCCCCCACCCCACCATCTCTTTTCTTGAACCAAGGCAGCTGGACATTCAGGAAAAATAAAATAGCCCAATCCTGGAAAACACTCAAATGGCTCTCAAAATTTCTCAAAGCCCAATTAACTAGAATGTCTTGTCAGCAGTTCCTTTTCATAGTTTATGAATTTTGCCTGTATAATTATCAAGCTTTAACTGTTTCTCTTTTCTACCATCTTGTTCAGTTTGGGTCACCTGGTGATGCCACAGCCTTCCTTTCTGAAGGATTAGTGGAAGATAAAATGTTGCTAAGAGCAATTTGGATGACACTGAAAATATTAAGAAAGAAGTGGAGGGTGCAGCCATTTCTTTTTTTAAAAAAAAAGTAGTCTTATTTAAGTATTAAGCTTGAAAGAGAAGAATTAAGGCCATTTGGGCTATATATGCAAAATACCTTTGTTTTACCAACCCCAGAAAAAGCCCTTGGATGGCTTGTAAGGGTCCAGAACCTGGGGTGGCAAAGAAATGTGATTCCTGAAGTCTAGCACTATGCATCAACCATCAAATGATTATAATGTTCAGAGTTTAGGGGGAAGAGTGTGATATGAGTTTTTAAGTCATTGTTGGTTCAAAACATTATTTCAGTACCAAGCAGCTGATCACAATAGTTATTGTTTATAGCGGGTGAATTCTAATATTCTGCATGGGAACCACACTGCCTGCCCATGGGGGCCTTCCCATCTGCCTCCTTTTTGAATCTCTTCTCTTTTCAGTGCCTCCAAACTTGGGCCCCAAAAAGGGGTACAGCAGCTGAATGTCATTCTCTTGGGTCTTGGCCCAGGCATGCATCTTTCTGGAAGGATGACTGAACCCTGTTCTTAAGTCTAAAGTTCCTCTTGATTAGCAGTTCCTTTTGTTTGTTGTTTTTAACAGCATCTCTCTCTTTCATGGGTAGCTTACAGGGATGTGTTTGAGAGTCCCTTCCAGCTGGGAAGCTGCCCAGCTCCCACCAGCTGAATCAAGAGACGGCTTCCCTTTAGTTCCGCTGCTGCCCATGGACTACAAGGACTGCACTTCCAGCCCTGGCCACAGTTGGCCCTTGTCTGCTGTGCAAACTTGGCTCTGTTCTCTGGGTTTTCATTCTCCAGCCATCTGGACATTTTGAGCACCCCTCTTATCTCAGTACCTTGGCACTCAGAACCACATGTCATCCTATCATAGAGAAAGAAACAAAGAAATCCTTCACCTCTGGAACCATCATAGGTGGAGGAATAGTCAGGGGAGATTGTGGGCCATTGGGGCTAGATCTGGAGTGATATAAATGATTTTATGGATAGAAGGCATATGGAATGGGGTGGCAATAGCTAGAATTGTTCAGTACTGGGATTCTTAGTGACTAGTTTCTTTCTTCTTCCTGTGGCTATTTTGAAATCTAGGAGCAAGGAGCATAAAGACGCTACTGGCCCCTGGTTGCTGAAGCCTTTCCAGGCCTGGCACCCGGGCTAGCAACTGCTGTGTATCAGAGGAGTGAATCTAGTTCCCTACTAAGAATTCTATACTAATTCTAGCTATATCACCAGCTTTGTAAATTCCTCCTTTTACCTCCTCAAAAGAGGGTTTGATCAGAGGCATTCACTCTTCAGAGAAACATCTGAAAAGATTACTCTAGGAGTGCTGATAGCAAGTTCACTATAATTGTCCTGCCTAGAGAAAAAGAAGCGTTTAATCAAAGGACAGTTCCACTGCCTGGTTCACTCCCACTCTACTATCTTCTCCTGTCCTTACCCTCTGGCCCCTACCCCCTCTACACTCACTCTGATCCTTCACTCTGCCCAGACTTTTCATGGAGGTACAGATGGGTATCAGCCAGCCCAAAAAAGTGCAGCCAAATGGGTGTTAAATCACTTCCATTTAGACCTTAGTTGGGGGTTGGGGGGATTGGGGAGAGGTTGCTGATGCTCCTTGAAAGGCAAACTTAAAATGCTTACCTTTTTTCAAAGAATTTGTTTTCACATTTGGCTGCTTTTGTCATTTGCTTTCTGTCATTCACGCATATATTGGAAGCCCAGAGCTTCCACTTGCTTGATCTATAGAGCAGTGCAGTATTAACAAGACGTGTCTCAGTTATGAAGCCAAAAAGCTGATGCAACCTCATTTCACACCAAAGTGTGTAGGTATTTTTTATTTATTTTCGAGGCATTAGAGACACAGGGAAGGTTGGTAATTCATTCAGAATCATCTACTGAGTCCAAGTTTTGATCCTCTGGTCCCTTTCATAAGCAACCGTGATCACTTTCCTGTAGAACATGACCAATTTATTTGGAACCATGGGTTCAAAATTGTGACTTCCCCTCCCTACTCACTACCACTATGATCTAGTTGCCAAAACCCACTCGATTTCTGTAGAAAGCCAACTAATGACACTTTGTGTGGATTCTACCAGAAGGTCTTTCTGTTTTGTCTGATTTCAGTTGTATATATCTCAACCAAGAAGATCAGTTCTTCACATGTAAAATGAAGTCCCTCTGGTTTTTACAGTTTCTTTCCAAGAATCACCCATTGTCAGTCCCTGTCCTCTGGCAAACTTCGAAGAAACAATGCAGTACATCACGACAGATCCTTGGTCCTGGTGCAGGTGAATGATGCACTGACCTTTTATGTATCTGTAAATGAGTGGAGAAGGAATGCATATTCTCTGTCACATGCTATCTCTACCACATGGTTTAAAGTAAATGGCCATTTTATTTCACATTAGAAGGAGAGATTTGTGGCAGCTTCAGAGCAGATCTATGGCAGGTAATCTAAGAACTGTAGCTTTCTTCCACACAGCAGTTTAAATGCCCACCTTTGGTCAGATCAAATGGGGCCTTTTGGGGGACCATCTGATCTTTGCAAAAGTCCCATATTGGGACAGCAAACAGACTTTTCGTGTATTGCTCCCTATTTTAAACGAAACTATAAGACCATTTTATCTTGTGTAAATGATTAGGTCTGCCAGCATTTGTAGTTCTTTAGACCCAAAGTAAAACTTTGGTTTTACTTGTCCTGATTTTATGTCAATTTTCTAGTAAATATTCAAGTCAGTATCTCTCAGAGTTTGAAGGAAAGTAAATATTAACTGGGGCTTTTCTGAATGAGGACAGCAGCATAACTCTTTGGGTAGAGTTATGATAAATAAACTCTAAGATAACATCAGACTTATATGGCATTTTCAAATAGTTTATATAATCTCCCATTCATTTTCCTGATATCTCATTGAGACAGTTTAGGAACTGGTGCTATGTTCCCCATCTATAAAATGGAAAGAACCAAGGTATTAAGTGTGACTTAAAGAGATGAATTACAAGAAAGAACACAGACATTGTGCTGCCTAGAGCTTTAAACCTTGTAAATTCGGCATTTCACCTATCCCTGGGGTGTCTGAGCAGTGAAATTCTGGGCCAGGTTGAACTGGACAAACAAATGGAACTGGTTCCAGTTTACCAATTTGGCATAAAGTTTGTGCTGGTCAAAGAAGTGTTTTTCAAATCATAGGGAGACACTAGTGAAAACTCATTGGTGCTTTGATGGTGGCCCTTGGGGATGCTTTTATAACTTGAAACAATTCCCAGTGGCAGGCTCAGGGAGAGGTCTTACTTCAGCCAACATGCAACATTCGGCAGAAGAAAAGGGGCTGTTCTGGCTGGTTTGACCCGTGGGTGGGCCCTGTTTCACATGTTTCTAATTAAGGATGCAAGCAAGAGTAGATATTCCATGGCGACTCTCCTTTCCTTCTCGGCTATGAGATAGAACAACAGCGCCTTTGTGATGACCTCTGCAGAGCTATTTACATTTGGTGACCTGACTGAGCACTCCAGCCAGAGTGGATGCACCTCCTGGCTCACTAGGAACAGCCAGTCTATATGTTCCTATGGTAGACCTTGGGGGTTGAAATGAAAAATAAGATGTTTTCCCTCATGTTGAGTAGTCTGGCTTAATTTTTTTCCCACAGATTTATTGAGGTATAATTTACACACCATAAAATGCACCCATTGTATGTATACAATTCAATGATTTTTAGTAAGTTTATACAGTTATGCCAATATCACCACAATCCAGTTTTAGAACTTTAGTTGGACTTATTTTGGTAATGCCAAATAATGATCATAACTGGAACGCAGATCATGCTGAAGTGCAAAATAAATTTTTGAAACTATCTTGAGCTGTAGAAGAGAGAGACCCAGAAAGTCATTGAAATATCCAAGTCCCAAGTCCATCACTAACTCCAATTACCTGTGATAACTACATCAAAGTAGAAAAAGCAAAATATGCTAGGAATTTGGAAGAAAAAGAGAAAACATTAGGCAAGCCTTCCTTAAAAAGTAGCATTTGAGCTGAGTTTTTATGAAGAGGTAGAAAAGGTAAATAGGATTTCAGCAGGCATGGGTAAGAGTAGGACATGGTCTAGGAGAAAGATGAGAGTCGGGGCTCAGGGGCAGGAGAGCTTGGGATGCGTTCTGGGAACAGTGAGAAACCCAACATGGATTAATGTATATGTAATTCAGTGTAAGCTATTTCTACATATTTGTCAGGAACAGGGAATTCAAGGGAATCATGAGCTCTGACTTTCCTTGACTGTATCAAGGAAGACTTCTGAGAGAAGTAGTTCATTTCCATTCTGTCCTTTATGATGCTTTATGCCAAGGTAATAGGAAGATTAGTTTTCTTTTTCAGTTTCAGATTTTGGGATTCAACATTGTGGCCACCACCCAATGGACCACTATCAAAGCACCAGAGGATTTTACTGGTGCTATCCCATAATTTAAAAAGCACTTTCTTGACCAACACATAACGTGCGCCAGGTTGGTAAAATAGAACCAGTTCCATTTGTTTGTCCAGTTCAACTTGGCCAGAGGCCTGTTGCATCTGGCCTAGAAGTTTAATGTAATACTGTCAAGAAGATTAAAACAAAACTCTTTGAAATGTTGGTTGCTAATCTTTGAAAGGGAGTCACTGTACCTGGGTAGCCCGAGGAACAGGTTAGGAGGTTTGAGAAAAAAGAAAAAGAATGGTACCATTTGCTTGAAATTCCCAGGGCCCTGCAAAGTAAATCTAGTTCGAAATTTAAATTGCCGAGGACTTGAACCTGGGGTTGTTTTGGGTTATTTTGGAAAGGAAGGAGTGTTGTTGGCTTATAATCAGGAAGGGAAGAACTCAGTTGATTTTGATAGAACCAAGGAGGCAAGAGTTTTGCATTTGTTTGTTTGCATGTACGGTCCACCTACTGTGTGGCCTTGTTCACGACATGGCCGACCTCTCTCTCTGGGGTCAGTGTGAATAGCCATCCTGCAGCTGTAGTTAGGGACAATGGCCAGCACTGTTGGGCATTGCCCTTTAAGCCCTGAAGGTTAACTTCCTAGTATTTAGTGGCATTGAACCTGCCAAAGAAAATGCTGCATCATGGTTTGGGGAAATATAATTTCTGTATGTGTATTTTTTTTTTCATGAATAATAAAGAAGAGAGACTTTTGGAAGAAAATAACTTAGTCTGTTGGCCTTGCTGGGCAAGTTAAAAAAGCAAGAGGTCAGTACACCTTACAAGTGCCATGTCTTAAAAATTTATTTAAATGCCATCAGAGGGGATGTCCCCTTCCATTGTTATTTTTCCTTTAGGCTGAGATGCTTAAAAAAAAATTTTTTTTTAAGTCCCTGTATGGGGAAATGAACTAAAAAAAAAAATGAGTCTGAGAATTAGTATTGAATTTGCTGAGGAGTAACAGCCCTAGAAACTCATTTTTTAAAAAATTTTCCAGTGTGGTACCAATTATGGGTGGGGATGACTTTGCTTTGCCATTCTGCAGGTTAGAAAGAACAACTTTTCTTAACCAACATTTAGGGTTGCCAGATAAAATAAAAATGCCAAATTAAATTTAAATTTTATATAAACAACAAATAATTTTTTAAATATAAGTACATCTCAAATATTGCACTTGGACATACTTATACTAAAAGAAATGAGGCATTATTCATCTGAAATTTAAATTTAACTGGTAGTTCTGTATTTTAATTTGCTAAATATGGCAACCCTATATTACTTGTACAATAATAAGGCTGCCCAAGGAACCTGGGAGCTTTTATGATTACTAAAAGCCTTTATCAGTTTTCAATCAGAACAAAACAATATGCGTAATAAAACTCTGAAAATGGAGTCAGGTCACTTATACAAAGGTGAAGGGAATCCTTTTTCTTATTTTATTTATTATTATTTTTAAAATTATATATCCCTCCCCCCCCCTCCTTTCTGCTTGTTCTTGCTGTGTTGATTTTTGCGTTCTCTGTGTCTGCTTGTCTCCCCCACGCCTCCCGTTGCGGCGACCCGCCGAGTCAGCTCACCCGGTGGCGGCCTTGCCTGCTCACGGGTGGCTTGTCCTGCTCACGGGCAGTTATTGTCCTGCCCGCGGGTGGGGGGGGGGCGCATTGCTGGAGGAATCCTTTTTCATTCCTCTGTGTTCTTGTAGGTAGCTAGCTCTCAGGATCCATTTTTTGGAGGTGGCACTGCTAGGTCTACACTAGCTGAAAGTCATACCTTGTAGGCTACCTGCATGACTTCTGGGTTCCGACTTTAACTCAGATGATCAGGTCAGAACTAGGGACCTTTAAAATCCAAAGTACTTGTCTTCCTTGCGATTGCTCTGGACCCTCTTGAATTCTGCCTTTTGTAGTATTCCTACCTGGCCTAGTGAAATAGGGTCTGATTAGACGTGTCTCTGAGAATAATAATAGTGATCATTTATTGATTACCTGATATGTGCCAATGTTTTACATACATTAGTTCATATTCCCTCCTAGTAACCCTTTGAGATACCAATTATTTCCATTTGACAAATAGTAAATGAAGGCTGTGAGGTTAAATAACTTGTTGCAGTTCACAGAGCTATTGAGAGGCAGAGCTGGGATTAGTATTCAGGTAAGTGTGCCCCACAAACCCCTGTGCTTAACCACTGTGCTATGGTGTGTGGTGCCCTTAGGTGCCTGATCTTTGACTCTTTCCTCAAGCCCAGTTTGACAGGATATTGAAATCATCTGTTTCTCTCCTTGTTCCTAACTGGCTGGAATCAATGCAGAACTTTTTTTTTTTTTTTTTAATATATCCCCTCCTTTCTGCTTGTTCTTGGTGTGTTGATTTTTGTGTTCTTCTGTGTCTGCTTGTCTCCCCCCCATTGCAGTGACCTGCCGAGTCGGCTTACCGCGCGGCGGCCTTGCCTGCTCACGGGCGGCTTGTCCTGCCTGTTGCGGCTTTGCCCTGCCATGGCGGCTTGCCTTCTCAAGGCGGTCTGCCCACTCAAGGAGGCCCCAGGAACCGAACCTGGGGCCTCCCATGTGGTAAACCAGTGCCCCACCAATTGAGCTACGGCTGGCCCCCAATGCAGAACTTTCTATCAGAAATTAGCCCTAAACAGTCTTTGTCCATGTGAGACACTCAGAAGAGTCAAGGAAATCTGGACACTGGAAGATGTTAACTTTGGATGCTTCCTATTTTATATAAAGATGAATAGGAGTGGCTGTGGCTTAAGCAGTTGGGTGCCTGCTTCCCATATGGGTGATCCCATGTTTGGTTCCCGGTGCCTCCTAAAATACAAACAAACAAACAACAAGAAGGGAAGTGGATGTGGCTTAAGTGGTTGGGAGGCCCTGGGTTCCATTCCTGTGGCCTTCTGGTGAGGGTAGTCTGACCGGCGCCCGCCCAGTGCTGACGGCCCACGTCCATGGAGAGCTGACGCAGCAAGGTGATGCAACAAAGGGAGGCAAGTAGACAGAGGAAACACACAGTAAATGGACACAGAAAGCAGACAGCGAGCACAAGTGGTGGTCGGGGGGGAGGGAATAAATAAAATAAAAAACAAAACAAAAACAAAACCAATGGGGGTAAAAGCCCAGGAACTTTATTACATTTAAAAATCTAAAAAATAATAAGAGAAAAAAAGAAGAGAGAAAAAAATTATAAATAAAAGTGTGTCATAATTTTAATATCTATAAAGAGCCTGATGAGACTCTCAAGCATTAGATTGTAAATAGTTAATGGCTACAAGACCAGTTTATATAGGAATCACATGATTGTTCCAAAATGACCACCTGTCCACTCTGCAGAACTGCTGTAGTGCTCAGCCAACAGTTTAGCCAAAGGCAAGAGGCTTTGTTCCCCTTCCCACTCACTCCCTCCTTCCAGCTTTCCTCTTGGTAAAGAAGCAGCAAAAATATACTACCCAACACCATTTTCTTTTGAACCAACACATACTCCTCCTGATTCACTCGTTATAAAAAAAGATTCACCAGCATTTTTATGTCCTCATCAAAGTAAAATTTTTCACTTGCCCAGCTGGGAATGTTCATGAAGTTAGCCATTCCATTCCCATCATCTGTGGTGACCACAGTTGTTACATGTAAAATACCCCTATGGGTGTGGTCTACCAAGTGTCCCAATAGCATTTCACAAACTGTGGGTTATAGACCCAAGGGTCTGGAAGAATTTCTTTCGTAGGGTCACACTAGAACACTGACACTTTCTGGTAAAAAGCTATCCCTGCCTTTCTCCTCTGACTCTCAACACAGGTCTCTTCTTTCTTTACCCACTGTAGTCATGTAATGGATCTCTTCTTTCCCTCTGCCCTCCCTTCAGGTGTCTCCTTGTCCCCATTGTGCTACATTCCTCGTATTTCCTGTTTCCTTTGACCACTAACTTTTCACAGTTTTTTAAATTGTCTAATTCTAAAAGGAAATTCAAAACAAAAAAATGGAAAACTAGGGGAGAAAAAGTAGGAGGAAGGGCATAATGTTACAATCTTCTTCTTTAGCCCTACTCATCTGAAAAAAAGTAACCTTGTTCTATTCTTTAAGGCTAGGGAAGCCCCAGGCCCCCTCCTTTATTCTTCCTCTTCACATTCCTCTGTCCTTTCCCACCCACTTTCTGCACTTCAGGCCCTACTTAGTATATACACATGGTAACCTTGCGAAACTTTTGGTTTCCCTCCTTTTGGGTGATGGAATGCTGGCGACTTGGGGGCTTTCAGGAACTATTTAGTAAGGGATGTAGTGTAAGATTGCAAAGGCAGCTCTGAGAAGACATTATATGTTAGTCCCTACCCTTGGCACTCCATTGCCTCTCAGAGGCTCAGCAAACTAAAGCATTCAGTCCATAATCTAGTCTTCCCTGGTAGCAGGAAGTTTAGACGTGGAGAAAGTTTGAGCAAGGTAGCACAGTTGTAGACATTGAGCAAGTTACTTAGACTCTCTGTAAATAAGGGCAAAATAATCATTCTTACTTCATTAGCATTGCTGTGAGGGTTCTATGAGTTAATATTTGTAAATCACCTAGAACTATGTTAAATAAATTAAATTAAGCAAGAAATAATAATGTCCTTCTTTTGATCCATGAATAACTATATACAACTTCTGCATGACAACTAGAAGGTCCAAAATAAATACAAGTGGCAGCTGCCAAGAGCTACCAAATAACACATTCCATAATCTCACTCAAGGACTTTGAAAATCTGGCCTGTCTACCTCTCCTCACCTTTATTTTGGCTAGATTGACTGACTGCTTTTCCATTCCAACTCCCCATTTCTATTTCTTCCCCCATCCACTTTACAGGTACCCTAATTCTGCCTATCATTCAAAGCCCAGTTTAAGCTCATAGCTAGAGCAGTGTTTTCCTGACCACTTCTACATCAAAGTTTTTCCCATTTCTGAATTTCCATTGTCCTACCTGCCTTTACCACATATTAGCTCTCAGCATATGTGGCCCTGAATTACTAAGTATATATTCAAGTACAAAACCTTTCTCCTCCTCTAGATTATAAGCTTCATTTGAAGGGTGAGGGCCATGTTTCAGATGTCATGTATTATTCCCAATGCCTTCTATGTAGTGGTACTTTATAAATGTGTTTTGATTGGCTGATTTGGGCTTTTGCAGGCTGGAAAAGTGTTGGACTACAGCTAAGTAGAATCTTGCCATTAAGCCTCACAGATACGTTCAGGCCAATATCTCCTTGCTTTCAGTTAGGGTGATTCGGAGCCTCCAGTGTAGGCCTGGGCAGAGACTGCCCTTGTGAAGTCCTAGTTAAGGGTGTGTAGGGAATATGCTGGGATTCACATGTAGTGTGAGAGGAAGCGCATCTGCAAGCAGAAAGCTAAAGGCCTTGGCTTTGCGCAATAACCAAGAATGCTTTTAATTAGCACTTTGAAATTCTGGTTCAAAAGTGATAGTTAAAATATACTTTTTAGGGGGCCGGCTCGATAGCCCAGTGGATAGGGCGCCGGCATACCACATGGGAGGCCCTGGGTTCGATTCCCGGGGACCTCTCCTAGCGGGCAGACCGCCTTGAGAATGGCAAGCCGCCATGGGCGGGCCGGAGCCACTGTGGGCAGG
>PVKH010006236.1:0-21259 GCA_004027955.1 Chaetophractus vellerosus
GCCGCCATGGGCGGGCCGGAGCCGCCGTGGGCAGGGCAAAAAGCTGCCACGGACAGGCAAAAGCCGCCACGGGCAGGGCAGGTCGCCTGCAAATCGAGCGCAGCCAGCCACCCGCGAACTGAAAAGCCGGCCGTGATGGAAGCAGAAGCCGCCCACAAGTGGGGAAAGCCGCGCCTGCGCAGTGACCAAGTCTCGGCGCATCGCCGCAACGGGGGGGAAGGGGACATATGTAATAAAATAAATAAATCTTAAAAAAAAAAAATCATTGATCTCTGCTCATCAGAGAATTTGCAGTAGCTTTCTGCTTATTATTATGAATGGGATTAACCCCCTCGGCTATGTCAGTATTTCAAAGTTGCTTTTGTGACCTGTGCATCTTTATTTGCTGTTGATATGTTCTGTGTGTGAGAGGGTACTCTCAGACTCCTTTTGAAGTTAAATCTTTTCTTCTATTGCTTTAACAAGGCTTTGCTGCCTTTGCCGTGAGTCCTTGTACATTCACTATCCCTTTGTCTGGTATTTTTATTTCCAGTTGACTGTTTTTCTTTGAAACTCTTCCTTAAAGTCCCTGTGTGTGCTGTGACCTGCACTACAGGAAAATCTCGGCAACTTCCTTTTCCCTCCACGCTTTACACTACACACTGTTGTCTTTTTATTCTCTCGTCTACGTCTGAGCTCTAAGCCTGCACGTAGCTCTGTCTACCTTGTGCTACTGCTATTTCTCAATTACTAACCACACCTAATTTATACTGACAGCATTCGTATGAAAGCTTACATGTGCCACGCACTCTGTCATCCATCAGTTTATTCCCGACTCTCCACTGGTGAAAGGATTTACTTATTTTCTCTGAGGAAACCCTGTTTTTTGAAAGCAAGACTGATAGTTTGACAGAAAATCTTATGGAGCTCATGCTCCCAGGAGACACCCAAACAAATAAACAATAGACACACATACTTTTTTCTAGGTGGAGGTATGCATTTTGTCTTTTCCTTCTTTACAGCTTTCCAAGGCTGCAGCAGAGCCTTCATAAACACATACAACGAAAAGATTGGGCTCCCGCCTCTGGGGTGGAGCTCCTCAATCCCTTTAGGTTCTTCATGTGGCTTATAATAACTTTCTTCCAATGGTATAATAGTCAGGGCAAAATTTGATATGAGGTTGTAATTTTTTTAAGTTTAGAAAACAGTTTTTGTTGTTTTATGTAATGCTTATTCCCCAATTATGTGTTTAAATGCACACAACTATTTTGTTTCCAACAAACTATTCACCTATAAGGTTTTCTAGTTTAGACCTATCAATTTAGAGTTTTTATTAATCAGGTCAATGGCTCTAAAGCATTTATGTGGAAATAAAATGGTCCCCTTTCATCTGAATAGCTCAGCAGCATGAATTGATCAGATAGAGTCCTCCCAGCCAAATATAATATTAAACTGTTCTAAGGTATGGTTAGTAGACAAGCAAATGCCAATATGCATGGAGCAAAGCTATCAATGTGTTTCACTCTGATCTATGGGGCATTTAAAACCTGCTCTTCTGCTTTTTCTAAGAAAACCTGTCTATCAAGTTCAAATATACAATGGCTAAAGTGGATAAAAGACCATCAGGCATTAATATGGAACCACAAGACACCTTTTCACTCTCTGTTTGGGATTTGAATTGAAAGTCATCAAAGGAAAAACAGAACTATTAACACATTACACAGCCTTTCAGAAAAATTCATTATTTTACTTTTTTGACAGTTGAACAAAGGGATTTAGAGATATTTCACATGGAAGAAAAGAGCTTTTAATCCCTTTATGGGATAGGAAAAGAGATGTACTGTACTAAGAAGACCACACAGAAGACCAAGGGAGAAACCACAGAGCACGTGTTCTGAGTTCTGTTGTATCAGGACATAACACCAGCTTGGCTGTTAATTTCTTTTCTCTCAGCCCAGGTCACCTCCCACAAAGTTTACAATAACAGAGAATCCAAAACCAGCTTTTGAACAGTTGCTTTTTTCAGATATGTGCTAATTTCTTAGTAGTGATCTAGAAGGCACAGCACGAAAGGAGTGTCATATTGCTTTAACCAGAATGCAATGTTGAACAGAACGATGAGTCTCCCATAGTTAGCTAAATGAGGTGACAGTAAGCAAAATGGGGCATGACACTTACAGAAGTGTGACTTTTTAGAGCTAAAGGTGTGCCACATTGCACTTGTTTGTCATGATGCTGAAATAACATATTTTAATAATCATCCTTTTATGTGCACATGAAATATGGAATGCCCTCAAATATTTGTTGAATGAAATGACATATTACATATAAAGAAAAATTTCATCTAATATCAGAAACATGCCGATCAACCAACACTTGACATCTTGGGCTGGCTGATTCTTTGGGGGAGGGACTATACTGTGAATTGTGGAATATTTAGCACCCTTGACCTCTGTCTACCAGGTGGCGGAGCACCTTCCCCTTTTATGACAATGAAAATGTCTCCAGACACTGCTGCCTGTCTCCCAGGGGGCGAAATCCCCCCTGGCCGAGAATTCCTGATCAGATGTGAGCTGGAATTGGCACAGGAGAGCTTTGCCTACCTCGGGCAGTTTGGGGCTGGAGTTGGAAGAATGGGTTTGCTTTCATTTTAACTACGTGTGAATTAATGCACAATTTCAACAATTTTGCTTTTAGTGTCAAAAGTGAGGCTCTGATTAACTGCTTTAGTTTTGACATTGGTTCACATGTCTGCCAGGTCTCGTTTGGGGGAAGAAGGAAAGCAGTGTGATGAATTTTCTTTGAATCTTCATAGTCCCTAGAAGAGTGGTTTGCAATATTTTATTTGGATGAAGAAGAAATACCACTTGCTGCTGAAGGGGAGGCGGTCTGTCACTGTCATGGGTTATGTTCCTTGAAAAGATATGTTGAATTCTTAACCCCTAGTACCTCTCAGTATATGACCTTATTTGGAAATAAAGTCTTTGAAGATGTGCTTAGATAAATTGAGGCAAAACTGGATTGGGGTGGACCCTAATACTAAGTGACTGGTGTCCTTAGAAGAAGAGGAGACCACCATGGGACAACTGAGGCAGACTGAAAACCAAGCACTGCTGGCAAACTACCGGAAGCTAGCAAGACGCAAGGAAGGCTCCTCCCCTACAGATTTTGGACTTCTGTGTTCTAAACCTGTAAGACAATCAATCTCTGTTGTATGCAGCTCAGTGGTGCTTTCTTACCGTTAACTCTAGGACACTAAGACTATCACTTTATCTCTAACTAACTGTAGATTCACATCAGCAAACTTGTCTCCTCGCCTTTTCAATATACCAGCAAAACTGGGCTCCTTTTGAATATTCATTTTTTTAGTTCCAATTTGACTTTTAATTGAAAAAATAAGTGCACAAATATTTATAAAATGAATGCATGGAAAAACATGCAAATAGGACAAGACTATTCACGATAAGTCTTTTCTTCCACCCTCAAGCCTCTGGTCTTTCTAAAGGCAACAACTGTTGACAGCTTCTTGTACAGTCTTGCAGAATATTTTTATGCGTAGATGAATATGCTTATATTATTTTCCATGTTCCTCTGCCTTGTCCCCCTGAGATTATAAATATGAATTACAAACTTCCCTCCCTATATAAAAAATTTTAGAAATTGAATATGTACCACAAATTCCTAAAGACAAAGATTTGGAATCTGTGATTTGTATAGGTATGAAATAAAAGGCATAATACTCAGAATTAGCATAGAGCCAAAATCAAAGGCACATTCTAAAGTCATTTTCTGATCTGCAGCCAACCAAAGAGCCACAGACATTAAAGAACGCTAATAGTAGAGCAGGGGCAGAGACCAGCTGCTCAAAGTTTCAGGAGGCCTGGACACACTTGGTTGCTGCTGGAGAGGGCGGGGTACTTTGACAGGTTCCTGAAGAGCCAAGAACAATGCCAGCAAGTCTAGCTCTTGAGCGACGGCCTACACTGTCTCTGGCTCGTGAGTCCCCCAGTCCTTGACTGGAATGAAATGTTTGACAGTGATAGATCCCATGCGGGAAGAGAGCTTCCAAGACCTAAGCAGAGGAGGAGAAGAGCTGCCAGAAGTCTCAGTTATAACTGACTTGGCACCAATTGCACCAACTACAAACGCTAATGAAAAGAATTGGCAGCATTTGATTCAAGGTTTGAATATGAATGTGATGTCTTCATTTTCAATTTTGAAACTACTGCTCCGGTGTCTCCAGAGAAGATGTATGGACATTCCTTGGTAGTACTTGGTGGACTTGTGCTGCGCCACCCTCTTCCCACCACGGCCCCTGAGCAGGCAATGGTTGGCATGTATTCAGCAGCTGTAGAAAACACTTAGGGTTGGTACCCAGGGAAGGCTGGCTACCACATACCAGTACACACAACTTCAAAACCTAGGCAAGTGACATCAGTTTTCTGCTTCAATTGACTTAGCTGGCACTATCAAAATTGTACATACTTAAAGCTCAGAACACATATATAGTGGAAAGAAAAGGCCTTTCAATCTAGTAGAGTTTGTGAAAAGTTTTATTCAATATTTAAAAATAGTTATACAGGGAAAATGCTACATTTTACATAATGTGAAGTTAGCAGTGCAATTTAGATAACGTTCTCTGGCATATTTTTATAAGTCTTTCTCTGTGTATGAAATCATGAACTAAGCAGTTGTGAGCTTTGCAAGCCTGCACTTTTAGAATACTGATGAGAAGACTTTTGTCATTTTGGTTTCTTTTAAACACCATAATTTCTCAGACTTAGCCTAAAATTTTAATGGAGAGGGTTTTTCGGGAAACTATTGATAATACATACATCAAATAGCTTAAAAATACTAGACTATTTGGAGGTGCATATTCTGAATCTTCTCCCTAAATCTTAGCTAGAATTATAGTACAAAGAAACCCACATTCTCTGAGGGTAGAGAATGGAAAGCTGAGTGTTAATCTGTGCAGAATTGGTAAAAACCTTTTTTTGTAAACCTTTGGAAATGAATAGAAACGGTGAGAGCACATCATAATGTTCTTAACAAACAGAGCTTTTGTATGGCTATGACAGTGGTTGAAAGGGAAAATCTAAGGACATTTATATTACCAGAAGGAAAGCTAAAAACTAACATGGGACTGTTTAACATAGTGAAACCTCACGTGAAATACAAATATGGGTGATATTGCATATATAAGATTGTTTTTTTTACAAAATATAAGTACAAATAAACTAGAGAACTGGAAACAGAATAGCAGCTTTGTACTGCAGGGGAAACAGAGATTGAGAGGTGATGACTTTTTTGTTTATTTATTTATTTTATTATTATTATTATTGGAATAATGAAAATGCTCTAATAATGATTGAAGTGATGAATGCACAACTATGTGATTATACCAAATACCATTGATATTTGGATGGGTTTATGCTTTATTAGTACGTATCAATAAAATTGATTTATTAAAAAAAAGAAATCCTCATTCTCAAAAGCTTTAATTAAGGCACTTACCTTTTTAGGCTTAAAATACTTAGTGCCAATTCATAAGTTATTGAATTTTCTTTCTCTTTTGAACTTCTAAAATAGGGTTAGGTTTAGATCCGTGAACAATTCCTATAGTCCTCTCACTGCCAATGTGAACATTCCACTAGAATCCCACTTTTGGAAAACGTCCATCTACAAAGGCAATTGCTGCATCTGTGGTTTTCCTAAGCCAATAAATTGTCCGCTGTGATAATCTTGGATAAAATGGATGACGTGCCTCCTCTGGAAGCAGCTTGTGCCTGAAGCGCTGTGATGGGCAGTGTCCTAAGATGGCCTCCGAGACATGCACCTGCTGGTGTTCGTTCCCTGCCTAATCCCCCTGCTTGATCGTGGGCAGGATGGGACAGTCACTCCCCCTGCTTGATCGTGGGCAGGACGGGACAGTCACTCCCCTGCTTGATCGTGGGCAGGACGGGACAGTCACTCCCCTGCTTGATCGTGGGCAGGACGGGACAGTCACTCCCATGACTTGTGTTAGCAGATTTGCGTTGAAGGGAGAGATTCAAAGCAAGAGGTGCTCGCTGCTGGTTTTTAAAAAGCAGCTGCCATGTTGTCAAGAGGAGCACATGGCAGGGAGCTGCAGGTGGCCTCTGGTGTCTAGATGACAGCCCAAAAGTAAGGCTGTACCTTGGTCTTACACCCCGAAGGAGCTGATTTCTGGCAACGACCAAGGAGCTTAGGAAAGAGCCTCTCCTAAGCCTGAGATGAAACTGAAACCCTGGCCGACACTTTGATTGCAGCCTGTGAGACCTTGAGCACAGACTCAACAAAACTATGCTGAACTCCTGACCAGCGGAAAGTGTGAGATAATACACTTGTCTTGTTTTAAGTGTCTAAGTTTATGGTAAGTTGTTATGCTGCAATGGTAAACAAATACAAACATTTCGGTGACACTTTCAATTTTGTGGACTGGTTTTGCTCTATCATGGACCCTAAAGATTGCTCAGGCTATATATGGATGTTTTAAGAAAGTGTCAGATAGAATATACAAGATTAAGTCTTGTTTAAGAAAAAATGTTGTTGGCTGCCGTCTTCATCATTTTATCTAAGGAAATGTGAAGCTGACTATCTAAAACAGCAATAAAATGCATTGCATATGTCAGAATCTTGAAAAGGAGAACAATGGCTCACTCCATCTGAGAGATATCTGGAATATTAGACTTTATTTCTGACTTCACTATAATTTATTTTTTAGTGGAAAAGAGAAAAATGAAAATTAAGGAGAGGGAGAGCTGTTGATGAAATAATGGAAAAGACGTCTCTCAAGCTGCTCTTAGGAGGTTGATTATCGACACTCACCAGGATTTGGGAAGGCTGGTTCCTGGAATTCTTGGTGAGAGAGGACTGTGTGGTTCAGGGCGTACCTCTAGGTTTGTCACGTTCTGGCTTGTGCTCTGGGATGGGGCTAAAGGTTACAAACTTCTGGTTTCAGACGGGCAGGGACCAGTGGAAAATAAGCCAAGTGTTCACCCAAATTCTTGGTAAAATATGTCCATGAGGCGTTATCCAACAGTTTTTGTTTTCAGTACAATCAACGTTATTTTTGTGAGAACGGCAGTGAGTCACCACCACAGAGTACATTAACACTTGTCTAGTTTACAATCTTAGACAATTTAACTATCTTGCCAAGCTTCAAGTTTTCTTAACTGTGAAATGTGGGATTATCATGTTTATTTATTTTGCTCCCAGAGATACTGGAGAAAACAGTAAAAGAGTCAGTGGGAAAATAGCGTTGATCTGATAATCGGTCAGTGGGAAAGAGAAAGAAGCACCCATGATGTGACAGTTGAACTTTGCCTTTTGGCTGAGGAAACCATAAAGAACTGAATGAGGAAATGCAATATTTGTAGGATATGGTACCAAAAAAAAAGGGTTGGATGATCACAGGAGAGTAATGGCAACTTTTGACTCAGCAAATTAAAGACAGGAAACCAGTTTCCTCCAGGTAACAGTGTTTTCATCTGGTGAAAGATAGTGTTGGCAGAGAGGAAGAAGGTTCAGTGTGAACTTGGAGAGGAAGGACTTGCTGTGATGAGTAAATATTTTGGTGATAGGATTCTTATGTGGGACTTTGTAATGAAGGGAAGGCGAAGGTGTCTGAGCCATACCCTAGTTATTGAAAAAATGTTCTTTGTTTTGGAAGAAAGGAAGTTATAATGCTAAAGGAATTAAGAAATGTGGCAAAAAGGTGCTTTCCTAATATAAGTTTGAGACTCCAGTACTGGACCTGTTTTCCAAAGGAAGAGAAGATGAACATAATCTAAAGAGAAAATTAAGAAAGTGAATGAAAACAATTTGTTGAGTGTGCTAAAGAATGCTTAATTAATGTTTCTAACTGATTTATTTGAAGGGTAAAGGAAGAGGTTAGGGCTTTTACAGAGGGAAGAAGCTAGGGCCCAGGTAAACCCAACGAACATTTTCACTGGAGACAGGTTAAGTGGCAGACTACCCTTTAGCCTTCATCTACTCCTGGCTATCTGTCAATTTGGTTAGCAGATGAGACTAAAATACACATAATTTTACTACTTGTAGGGACTCTGATAAATGATTTGTCAAAGAGGTCATTAAAACTATTGTCTAAAAGGAGGTTTGCGGATCTAATTTAACCATGCTAGTCTCATCTTCCATTA
Source organism: Chaetophractus vellerosus (assembly GCA_004027955.1). Classification (NCBI taxonomy): domain Eukaryota; kingdom Metazoa; phylum Chordata; class Mammalia; order Cingulata; family Chlamyphoridae; genus Chaetophractus; species Chaetophractus vellerosus. Next base: position 8,157 of record PVKH010006236.1, read on the forward strand.
TCATGGATTATTGAAAATGAGCTGTGCTTCCTTTGGTAAGAGGGATATATAGAAAAACTGGGAACAGACTGGTTTATTCACAGCACATATATAGAATTAGTTTGCATAATCCAATTTTCATTATTCTGGTGACATTTTATTGATATCTGAAGAGGAAATAAAGAGAATTTTCCAAATATAGATTTGTTAAAAAGTAGAATAAAAATGCTGACACCCTGAAGAAGAGTGGGATTTTAGAAATAATTATTGTGTACAGGAGGTATTTAAGACACTTTGAGAGCCTGGGTTAGTGGAAAAGAGCAGAAGAAAGGGGAAAGAATGAACATTACTCACATCCATTAATGTAAACCCTTGTGAGATTATTCGAACTTCTTGCAAAGTATTTTGTTGTTGAAAACACATATTCCTTTACTCTATCCATCTCATTTCTCCCAATTTTCCCAGCTCTTTAGTCTTTTTCTGGTTCTACCCATTTCTTTCTCAAGATGTACCCAATGGCCAGAGGTCATGCTCATGTTTACATTAAAGTTTCCTGATCTCCACCCCACTCGCCTCGGAAGTGGCTCATTCACAAATTCTTTCTCCCATCTTCCTCCTGGTCTTTAGAACATCAGTAGAGAAATCCCTCAACCTCTGAGAAGGTAGCCTACTCGAATTCCATGCCATCTTCATTTTTATTATCTTGAATGTTCCCTAGCTCAGTTCTGAAAAAGGCTGTTGTAAACTTTTCCTGTCCCTCAGGTCTTCAGTCCCATCACCTCATCTCCAGTCTCAGCAGAAGACTCATGTTCCTGTACAGGTATCTCTCATTAACTATATGGAAGACAATTTTCAAAACTCTCAGACACTTTGAAGATAATCTTGTCTACTTCCTTACAGATAAAGAAACCAAGGGTTAGAGGTTAATTCCCCAGGTAAAATGGAAAACATTTGTTGAGAAAGACTTAATATAGTGGCTATTTCTACAATATTTTTAAATTTATATTATTCCATCAAAGAGTTGTAATACTGACCTAATAAATGATTTTCACATTGTAATACTTCTTAAAAAGAGGACATGGGAACAGTCTAGATTCCCTCCCAATTCCTCAGTTCTAACTCCTAATACCAAGACACAATATTCTCTTCAATATCTATAGGCAGGCATGTGAATATAGTTAGAGAACAAGCCATGTAGAGACCTAGCAGAAGGTTGTTGATTTCTGGCACAGGGAAGAACAAGTAAAAAATCTTGATTTGGGTAAGTGAGAAATTGGCTTCTTTGTGCATTAGCGGGCTCTCTGTCCCTGGAACTGTTCAGAGGATGGATTAACTGCGAGGGAGTTTAGGAAGATATTCCTGCATTAGTTAGGAGGTTGAACTAGTCAGCCTTGAGAAAGCTGCTTTCATCTTTAAGATCCTCTGTATTTCCCTGGCTTAGAACTTAAAAGTAACAGAAATTTAGGAGGAGAAATGCAAAATTCTCTCTGGGAAAGAAAGTAGGAGTTTCAGGAAAACAATGAAGTTATAGGTTGAAGACTATTTATGCAGAGCTCTGCTCTATGTTGACATTGAAACTTGCAGAGAAAATGGAACTAAATATAAAAATAGTATGGGGGCGTGATGAATCAGAAGTTAAAGTAATTTAGGTCATTCAGTTACACACAGATGCATAACTACTCTCCAAATGATTCAGAAATCATAGGAAATGACTTATAAGAGCTGATACTAAGCTTTGTATGGGAAGTAATTTTATAAGAAACAATTGTTTGTAACTCTTGCATGATGCGTCATTTAAAATTAGAAAACCAGAAATGTTTGAAGCAGTATTTATAGATTTCTTTGAGCTCTTCTGAAGAAAAGAATTGGCAGAGAGTTTTATTTTTATTAAAATTTGACATTTTTTTTAACAGTCAGGCAACACATCAAGGTAATTATAATCAGGATTTATTTACTGTTGGAACTAAAACTATTAGATATGTGTCTTTGTGTCTTTGTTTGGAGTCTTAGAAAAGGAAATTTATTTTAAAAATTAGATTGAAAGAAGTTGATATTTTGTAGCAAGTTTTCTAGCTTTATACCACAGTATTTTTTTCTTTTGGAGGGCAAAATAAATGCCAAGAGTGATAAGTAAAAATGTGAACATATTTCAGCACCAGATCTTGGCATTCAAAGTAGACTTATGTGGACAATACTTGTATTTCATATTCTGACTTTAGCTAGTAGTTTTACAATCCATAAAGAGCCTTAATTTTTTCCCCATCCATGTCTATCTCCTTCCTCCCTCTAAACTGACCACCTATCAAAATCAGTGAAAATTATACATAGAAATCAGGAAGTACACACAATGGAACAATGGAGATGAGGCAACAATCATTCCCACTTAACAGAAGAAGACAATTGAATGCCAAAAGTGTAAGATATTTATAAAGCACCAAATTGTAAGTCAAGAGAAAATACCAAGAATTGAACACATGAGAATTTCTATAGTCCCTGGGCCAACTCCAAGCTAATTCTCCTCCTTAGCTGACATTTATGGAGAACAGATGTGGTGCCACTGTGGTCTATTTGAATTAGTTCTGCTTATTTTTCTGAACACATATGTGCATTACACATGCGTATTTCGCTAAAGATGGGCCATATTTTGCCAAGTTCTCATCCAACATAGTTTTCCAGTAGCATAGGGAATGACTGGAAGCACTTGGGCATGCAGCCAAGGATGGTAAATGAGAAGGGTTAGGTCAATAAGGAGGTGGGGAGATGTCACGCTTTTACCGTGCTTGGATGGTAACGCTGTTCCAATCTTCGCTCTTGTGTTTTTGAATGAGAATGTTGTCGGAGGAATCAATGAAGTCGAACTGTGTGAAATATAAAGGGTTACAGAAGAGAAACAGCTGCTCAAAGCCAAGTTTGCTTTCAGGACTTGTCTTTCACAGAGACCACAGGCCTTCAGTCTAATGGAGATCGAGAACACTCGGACAGTGAGGAAGTGAAACCATTAACAGAGCTGCATGGGGCCAGGCATTGCAGTTTAGAGAAGAATTCTGTACTTGTGGGAAAGTGACTCACAAATATATATATGAGCATATATTCCAGCCTTCATTTTTGCAGGCTTATTTCTCACTTTCCTATAGCTGATATGGGCACAGTAAACTTGTGAAATGTAGAACCCAGGGGAAAAACAATCTTCACATTAGGAACTCATCTCAGGTTCACCCACGTAGTTGGCACTTAGACACCATGGACAAATGGAAACTAAATACTGTTTGTAATGTTTGTAAAGTACTTCTGACCTCCACACATTTGCACAGGACATTTCCTCTGCCAAAAATACAAGTCCACACAGCCTCAATTGCCTAAGCCCTAATTATCCTTCAGACATTGCCTTAGATATTTTCCCTAGAAAGCCGTCTATGACTCCAGGACTGTGTTAGGGGCCCTGTGCTTGTGTATATGTAGTTCTCCCTGCCCTTATAAGAACTTGTTTATTTCCGTAAGGACAGGGGTGGCATTTGGTTCCCAGCTGTTAGCTACCACCAGCACAGGGCTTCTTAACTTGAAAGTGCTTCAGATTGGCTGGGCCTGGATGGGAAGAGAACTAAAGCTGTGAGCAGGGGTCAAATTAGGAAGGCTCTTAGCAGTCTTCTTAAGGAGTTTGCTTACAGTTCAAACTCCTATTGGGTGCAAAGTACACTTCATAAACATGCTAAGAGATAGTGGAACTATCTTTCACTTTGCATTGCTTTCAAATCATAGGAATCAGAAGAAAAATCAATTAATGAGAAATATATTTTATACTAGGTATCAATAACCCATGGGGTAGCATTTCATCCCACTGGTTCTCCACCTTCCACCTTTTATGAGTCAGGGTCCTGATTTTCTCAGTATACAATGGACCCCCAGATGCTTGAGAGATGGAGATGGTGGTTCTGTAGAGCATCCTGTCCTCTCTTTTCCTCCTACACGGCATGCTCAAGGAGCCTAAGGTGGGGGTACCATTTCCCTTAAGGGTTCCCTTGGGTTTGCTCCCATCAGCACCTAAATTTGGACTCCTCATCTGTCTGCACTCAGAGACTCACTTGATAGGACAATCACCTCTTTAGCACAACAACTAATACCGGTGCTCAGACAACTGAAGAAATTACAACTGAAAAGTTGTCCTCTGTTTTGAAACTTTGACATGTTTGTATTTTAGAGAACACAGGCATATCTCTGATGTCTAGTAGTCTAAACCACGTTTATATCCATTGTTTGAATCAGACTCAGATAGTTAGTAAGCAGTATTGCTTTGGTTTTAATTTTCACAGGGTTTGTAATGTTTTGTAGGAAGCAAAGTATGACCAGCTCTGTGCTTTCCTTAAGGGATGTTCTCTTTCAAAGCTCCTACGACTATGGCCTAAAGCCATTGGATTAGCCATAAATCTGACCTGATCTTTAGCTGATGACATAAAACAACAAAACAGCTAGTGGGAACAATAGCCCATAAAGGTTAAGTGATACTGAAACCCTGCTGGCCTTGACATTCTGACAGCACAGGAGGCCATGAGGAAGCTAGGATGGAGCCAGCCTCTACTAGTCCTTGAGGCAGGAAAAGAACTCGGGAATGCCAAAGCCTGAATGAGTCACTTCATACACAACAGGAAATATTAGGGAGGAATAAACAAAGTCACTCTCAGGTACAACCTGTAAAGTGGTAGCTGAGGTCACCTCGCCTATGGCAAGTGTAAGGGTGAATTTGCTCTTTATTCCTTGATGGTTTTCAAGAGAAGATGAAATGCCATCTATGTAGATGAATAAAAAAAGCAATTTGATTATTGCAGCTTGTAAAATGTGAAGTTTAGTTAAGATGAACAAATGTAATGCATTAAAAATGTTAATTCATGGTCTGCTGTTTGGATAAGTTACCTTTGAAAGTGAGGAAATATGAAGAAATAGAAGTGGATAAAGAGATCTGCTATGCATCTTATTACTGAGCTAACTTTTCCCAAAATTGAGTATATTAGGGAAAAAACTAATTCTTTAGAACTATTGTTGCACATAATTTACAAATTCAGTAACACATTAAATTGATATCCAATAGGAGAGGGGAAAAATTTGTCAGCCTATAGATTATACTTATTTATTGATGAACTTAGTAATAAGTCCTTAAAAGTACTTATATCATTGAAAGACTTTTGCTCATTGCAAACTAAATGTGTCAAAAGGTAGAATCTTTTGGGGGTGCTCTAGGGTTTCAGGATATTAGAACACTGTTTAATAAATATTTATCCCAATACCCTAAAAGGATTCTTGTGAGCAAAAATAACACAATTTTGAAGGATAAATATTAAGAGTTAATGTACATTAAAATAAGAAATATTCCCTAAGGTAATATATGACCCAAATTTCTAAAATAGACCAGAATTTATTTTTAAAGAAATCAAATAGACATATTTTCTTTACAATTGACTTTTTGCTGGACTTCACAGGAATTTAAAATTTTAATTTTAGGGAGAATTTGCAGCAGATGGTTGTAGCCTTTTCATATATTGAAATAGGTATGGTAGAAAGAGAGGCCCCAAACAAATTTTAGCTTCTTATACCTATGTTCCACTATCTGAATGATTTTCAACACAATTATCAAAGTCAATATAATTATATACTTATATTATATTCATTAATACAGTTTGGATATCAAACCAATATTTTCTAGGTTGATATGTTAAAATAATGTTTCTAATTCTTTTTTATAAATGTAGTACGCAGGGTATAAAACCATGAATATATTTTTCAAAGAGGAATTTCAGCAATTTCAGTCTTGTAGTTTGTTAGAGAGTCTGCATGTGCCATCTAGACCTTCATTAGGTCAAGAACACCTGATCAGATGGTTTTCTTTCTCACACACTTTTATCTCTTCACTTACCATGGCTTGTACTCGGGTTCCATTGAAATAGTATTTGCCTACCTGAATGGTCCTTAGGAAATTGATAATTTTGTAATTAACAAAACAGAAAAAATTTAAAAACATTCTATTTTTTATTTGAGAAGTTGTGAGTTTACAAAACAATCATGCATACCATACAGGATTCCCATACATTGCCCTACCACCAACACCTTACATTTTTGTGACACATTTGTGTAAATGATGAAAGATCATACTGCTGTCTATAGTCCATAGCTTGTATTTGGTGTATTTTTCCACAACAAATCGTATTATTAACACCAGATATTAATATTGCATATTTGTTATAGTTCATGAGAGCACATTCTCATATGTGACCTGTTAACCACAGTCCATCATTCATCAGAGGGTTCACTGTGTTGCACAGTCCCTGCCTTGTACAATCCATCCAGGTGTACCCTCAGTGCTCTCAGTTTCATCAGAGTTGTGCTGTCATCAGCTTAGTCCATTTCAGAACATTTTAATTACTCCAAAAGGAAAAATTCCACACCCCCTTATACACCCCCATTATTTACCCTTAGCATTGGTATAGTAATTTCTTTGCCAATGCTGTAAAAATATTATAATATTCCTGTTAACTATAGTCTATACATTAAATTATTTGTATTTTTCTATGTACCTCAATATTCTTAACACCTTGTAATAGAGGAATATTCTTGTGTTTGTACTATTAAACACAATCATCATCCACCACTAGAATCACTATGTTATACAGTCCCTAGATTATCCTCTAGCTTTCTTTCTATTGACATTACCATCGCCAGACTACCCCATTATACTCACTATAATGTGTTACCATCAACGCTATCTATTTCCCCACATTTATAATCCACATTATTAAACATTCTACATACATTCAGCATCAGCTCCCCCTTCTTAACCCACATTCCATCTGCTAACTAACCTATACTCTAGTGTTTAACTCCATGAGTTTATTCATTGTATTTAGTGCATATTAATGAAGCCATACTGTATTTGTCCTTTTGTGTCTGGCTTATTTTACTCAATAAAATGTTTTCAAGGTTCATCCATGTTGTCATATGCATATTCATTTCTTCTTAATGCTGAATAATATTCCATTGTATGTATATACCATATTTTGTTTATGCACTCATTGGTTAATGGACACTTGTGTTGTTTCCATCTTTTAGCAATTGTGAATAATGCTGCTATGAATATGGGTGTGCAAATTTGTCTGTTCCCATCCTTGCTTTCACTTCTGAATATATTTCTAGTAGTGGGATTGCTGGATCGTACGACTTTCTGAGGAATTGCCAAACTGTCCTCTACAGAGACTGTACCATTTACATTCCCACCAGCAGTGAGGGAGTGTGCTGCTTTCTCTGCATCCTGTCCAGCACTTGTAGTTTTCTATTTTTTAAAATAATGGCTCTTCTGTAAGGTGTGAAATTATATCTCATTGTAGTTTTGATCTGCATTTCCCTAATAGCTAGTGATGCAGAACATCTTTTCATGTACTTTTTGGCCATTTGAATTTCTTGGGAAAAATGTCTGTTTAAGTATTTTACCCATTATTTAATTGTGTTGCTTGTCTTTTTGTCATTGAATTGTATGATCTCTTTATATAGTACGGAGATCAAATCTCTATTGGATATGTGGTTTCCAAAAAAGTTCTTCCAATGAGTAGGCTACGTTTTCACCTCTATAACAAAGTCATTTGAATCACAAATTGTTTAATTTTGAGGAGGTCCCATTTATCTATTTTTTCTTTCATTGCTCATGATTTGGGTGTAAGATTTAAGAAGCCACCACCTACCACAAGATCTTGAAGATGTTTCCGTACATTTTCTTCTAGGAGTTTTGTGGTTCCAGCTTTTATATTTAGGTCCTTGAGTTAATTTTTATATAGTGTGTGAGATAATGGTCCTCTTTCTTTCTTTTAGTTATGGATATCCAGTTCTCCTAGCACCATTTGTTGAACAGACTTTTCTGACCCAGCTGAGCAGATTTGTCTACCTTGTTGAAAATCACTTGACTGTAGATGTGAGGGTTTATTTCTGAAATCTTAATTTAATTCCATTGGCCAATATGTCTATCTTTATGCCAGTATTAGGCGATTTTTTCCACTAAGCTAAGTAATACGCTTTAAATACAGGGAGTGAGAGTCTTCCAACTTCATTATTCTTTTTAAAGACAGTTTTAGCTATCTGGGACCCCTTACCCTTTCAAATAAATTTGATAATTGGCTTTTCCATTTCTGCAAAAAAAAATAAAGGCCATTGGGATTTTAATTGGGATTGTGTTGAATATGTAAATCAGTTTGGGTCAAATTGACATCTTAATGATATTTAGTTTACCAATCCATGAACATGGAATGTCCTACCATTTATTTAGGTCTTCTTTGGTTTCTTTTAGCATTGTTTCGTAGTTTTCTGAATGCAGGTCCTTTATGTCCTTGGTAAAGTTTATTCCTAAATATTTGATTGTTTTAGTCCCTATTATAAATGAAATTTTTCTGACTTCCTCCTCAGATTGCTCATTAATAGTGTATAGAAACAATACTGGTTTTTGCATGTTAATCTTGTACCCCACTTCTTTGCTGAGCTTGTCTATTAGTTCTAGTAGCTTTGTTGTTGATTTTTCAGGATTTTCTAGGTATAGGATCATATCAGTAAATAGTGAATATTTTACTTCTTCCTTTCCAATTTGGGTGCCTTTTATTTCTTTTTCTTGCTTAATTACTCTAGCTAGAACTTCTGGCACCATATTGAATAACAGTGGTGAGAGTAGGCCTCCTTGTCTTATTCCTATGTCAGCAGGAAAGCTTTCAGTCTTTCACCTTTGAGTGCAATGTTAGCAGTGTGTTTTTCTTATATGCAGTTTACCGTGTTGAGAAAGTTTCCTTCTATCCTTATCTTTTGGAATGTTTTTATCAAGAAAGGATGTTGTATTCTGTCAAATACCTTTTCTATGTCAATCAAGAGGAGCATGTGATTTTCGTTTTTGATTTATTAGTGGGATTTATTACACTAATTGATTTTCTTGTGTTGAACCACCCTTGCATATCTGGGATAAAATCCACTTGATCATGATTTATAATTCCTTTAATCTGCTCTTGGATTTGGTTTGCAAGTACTTTGTTGAAGATTTTTGCATCTATATTCACTAGAGAAATTGTTCTATAATTTTCTTTTTTCATAGTATCTTTATATGGCTTTGGTATTAGGGTGATGTTGGCTTTATAGAATGAGTTTGGTAGCATTCCTTCCGGTTCAATTTTTTTGGATGATCTTGAGCTAGTTTGGTATTTGATCATCTTTGAATGATCAATAGAATTCACCTATGAAGTTGTATGGTCCTGGATTTTTCAGTTTTGGGAGGTTTTTGATGGCTATTTCAATCTCTTTACTTGTGATTGTTTTTTTGAGGTCTTCTATTTCTTCTAGAGTCAGTGTAGGTTGTTCATGTGTTTCTAGGAATTTGTTCATTTCATCTACATTGTCTAATTTGTTGGTGTGTATTTGTTCATAGAATTCTCTTTGGTATGTATTTATTCATAAAACTCTCTTATCTCTATTATTTCTTCAGGGTCAATGGTGATGTACCATGTCTCCTTTTTAATTTTATTTATTTGCATCTTCTCTCTCTTTTTCTTTGTCAGTCTAGCTAAGGGATTGTCGATTGTGCTGGTCTCATTTCTCAAAGAACCAAGTTTTGGTTTTGTTGAATCCCTCTAAAGTTTTTTTTCTCATTTAAATTTCATGTATTTATGCTATGATCTTTATTATTTCTTTCCTTCAGCTTGGTTTGCAATTAGTTTGCTGTTCTTTTTCTAGTTTTTACAGGGGTACAGTTAGGTCTTCAATTTTAGCTCTTCTATTTTTATGTAAGCATTGAGGGTTATAAATTTCCCTTTCAGCACTGCCTTTGCTGTATCCAGTAGATTTTGATATGTTGTGTTCTCATTTTCATTTTTCTTTGACCCACTGATTATTTTCTAGTGTGTTGTTTAATCTCCACATATTTATGAATTTTCTCTTTTCAGTCCATTATTGATTTCCAGCTTCATTCCATTATGATCAGAGAAAGTGCTTTGCATAATTTCAATATTTTTAAATTTGTTGATTCATCTCCTGACCCAATACATGATCAATCGAAGATGGATCCATGAGCACTTGATAAGAATGTATATCCTGCTGTTTTGGGGTGTAATTCTTTATAAAATTATGTTAGGTCTATCTCATTTATCATATTATTCAAGCTCCCTGTTTCCTTATTTATCCTCTGTCCAGATGTTCTATCCAATGCTGAGAGTGGTGTATTGAAGTCTTCAACTATTATTGTAGAGATGTCCATTTCTTCCTTCAGTTTTGCCAGTGTGTTCCTCATGTGTCTTGGGGCACGCAAGTTAGTTGTACAAGTATTTATTATAGTTATTTCTTTTTGGTGAGTTGCCCCTTTTATTAATATATAATGACCTTCTTCATCTCATAACAGTTTTGCATTTAAAATCTATTTTGTCTGATATTAGTATCACTACTCGAGATCTTTTTTGATTACTATTTGTGTGGAATATCTTTTGCCAACCTTTCACTTTCAACCTGCTTGGGTGCCTTTATGTCTGATGTGAGTCTCTTGTAGACAGCATATAGATGGCTCATATATTTTTATCCATTTTGCAAGCCTATGCCTTTTTTAATGATTTATTTTATTTTTAAAGGAACTTTAGATTACATAAATGTTACATAAAAAATATAAGGGATTCCCATATGCACCACTCCCTAGCCCTCCAACATTTTCCCACATCAACAACATCTTTCATAAGTGTGGTACATTTGCCAAAATTGTTGAACACCTCTTGGAGCATTGCCACTAAGCATGGTTTATAGTTTACATTGTAGTTTACACTTTCTCCTGCACATTTTTGCAAGTTATTACAAGATATACAATGGCCTGTATTTGTCATTGCAATGCCATTCAAGATAATTCCCATGTCCTGAAAAGATCTCTCAAATTACACCTATTTTCCCCTCTTCCTCCCCTCAGAACCTCCAGGGGCCATTGCCTCCACATCCATGATAAAAGTTCCTCCATTGCTAGGATCACAACAAGTCTACAGTTGAACAACTGTAAGTCTACTCTAGTCCATTGACCATTCCCCAACCCTGAGGATTCTGTGATAGTGATGTCCACTCCACCTCTAATTGAGAGGGGGCTTAGATCCTATGGGACAGATGTATAAGACTTTCTTGCTTGCAGTTGCAGACTCTCTTTGTTCGTTGGAATGGTTTTTGTCTATCATCATATCCTTGTTAGTTATCCTGGGTGAGTCCAATGAACTGGAGACTAGGTGTTGAAACTCTGTTGAAATTCAGGCCCCAACTAGCACATGGACAGCCCAAAGATTTAAGTCTCTTGGACATACACCTATCAACTCTAGTACTATCTATAGGTTCAAATAGAGGGCAGAAGAGTCATGTGGAGGGAAAACACAACTGAGTCCAACTCTATCACACTGGGAAGCATAAATTACAAAGTAAGGCCCTGGCAGTGCACCAAACTCCTGAGCAGTCTGACCTGCCTATAGTGTCTGGATGTCTCCAGAGCCCTCAGGAGCCCTGTTAATTGAGATTATTATTACTTTAGCAGTCAGCGAGTTCCTGCTGAGATGTGCATAAGTGTAACCTCTTAAATGACCTCCCGACTTACTTTGAAGTCTCTTAGTCATATAAGCTCATTTGTCTTTCCCCTTTCCCCTTTTTGGTCAAGGTCTTTTACAGGTTGGTGTTTGGTAGTAATCCCTTGGTGCCAGGGAAGATCATCCCTGGGAGTCATGTCCCTTGCTGTGGGGAAGGTAATGCATTTATATGCCAAGTTTGGCTTAGGGAGAGGCCACATTTGAGCAACAAGGAGGCTCTCAGGAGGTAATGCTTAGGCACCGTATATTACTATGCTAAGTTTCACTTTCAAAAGTAAAGCTTCATAAGTACAGTCATCACAATCAAGGGCCTGTCAATGGTCCTTCCTCTTTCACTAGTCACTGCACCTGTACTTAGGGGATTCTTGCTGTCCCATTAGAGAATGTGGCAGAGCTCTTCAGGATGGGAATTCAATATTCCTTTGGTTATTGTATGAATCTCCACCCACTATGACAATGTCCCATAAACACTTGAACACATTCATATACCTTAAAGGTATGCCCCCAGGTGAACCTCCTCCCATGCATTCCCCATCTCTGAAACTGTGCATGAGTGATCCTTCCCTGACACAATTGTAACCCTTCTGTGATCCAAAACTTCTTCAGAATTGAAGCCAACAAAATAACCAATACAATTAGTAGGAAAATGATATACTAATGATAGTTTTAAAATTAGCAAATAAAATACAAAATTATTTTAAAAGTTGAAATAATAAACAATATATAAAATTAAAAAATTTTTAAACATTATGTCTTTCATCACTGTAAGATCTGTTGTCTTGTATGCACAGTGACATTTGCTTCCGTTTATTTGCCCAGTGTCTTATTTTTTTCATTTTGTCTTCAAAGTAGCTTTAGGTTACAGAAAAGTCATGTATAGAATATAGGTGATTCCTTTATACCCAATATCCTCTCCTTTATTCCCCTTCCCCCTATTAGAAACATTTTACATATGGATGGTACATTTGTTACAATTGATGTACAAATATTGAAGCATTGCTATTAACTATGGTCAGTGATTAAGATTGTGGTTTAGCTTTTGGACTATACACTTTTATAGATTTTGATGATGTTTGACATGGTCTGCATCCATCTTTGCAAGATCATGTAGAACAATTCCATCACCCCAAAAATATCCTGTTCCATCTATACTAGTCTTCCCTCCTTCTCCCTTTGGGACCCATGATAACCACCAAGATTAACTCATTAAAGGACTGGATTCATAGTTACTTGCAACAACATTGAGGGCTTGACATACTGGCCTGTCCTCCCCTATTAGGCATTGCCTATTCTCTCTAGATACTCCCACACCTCTATTTGAGAACATAACAGGACTCCCCAGGATGGGAGTCCAACACCTTCCCACTCATTATGTGAGTCTCCACCACCTGATTCAACACACTATGGCAAGATGACTGCTACACACTCCCTAAAATCCTGTCCCAGGTGTTCCCTGTCCCACATGCCCCCACATCCAACACCTTAAACCAGTAACCCTCCCCTGCCATATTTGCCAAAAGAACA
>PVKH010006237.1:0-21263 GCA_004027955.1 Chaetophractus vellerosus
GCAAGAGGATTATTTGAGGTTGCTATATTTCTGCTGCTTTCTTAGCAACATTATTTACAATCCATTCACGCCTGGCCCTTCCCCCATGAGTTGTTCTCCCTTGTAATCTGTTCTTTGTGGTCTCTTCTCTTTCATGCAGCCAGTGTGAAGGGAGATGCTGCAGTGCACTCCCTGCCCAGAGACATGGAAATGCCAAAAGACCCAGAAAACTTTAGTGGGATCTTTATTCCTGTCATAAAGCACTGATTTGAAGAGCTTGATAATTTGATTATAGACCTTTGACAAAAGGTTGTTTCAAAAAATAGCCCAAGTGCCATAACTTGCTCTCTTTTCTGTGCTTTCCCCTTATGTTTTAATTTAAAAGAAGCTTCACTTTAGGGGCAGGAGAAATGCATTTGGCAGAGGTCACACTTGGAGACTAATTTGTTAGGGCAGCCAGTGTTGAAATCATCCTTTTCATTTAAATTTATCTAGTGGAAATGATGCCTAATGCTTAGTGGTAAGGCTCCCCCCACCCCCAGTGTTTTCCAGTGCCATTTGTAACCCACCTAAACTTGCTCTGAGGCTACCTCCCAGCTACAATTGGGACTAATTGTCCTCCTTTGGAGTACTGTGTGTGACAAGAGGTCAGCGCTGGTTTCCCCAGCTTGAGATTTTGAATGTTCCGGGGACAGTCCCACAAATGTGCTTCCTTTTCAGCAATTAGGCTATACCCAGCTCTCTCTGGTGTAGTCTGATCAAGTGCCTGGGGACCCTAAAGAAATTAGATCAAAGAAAAATCAAATTTAGGATTAAAAAGAATAAGTGATGGGAGAGAGCAGAGTTGGTTTTCTGTAGGGCCCTTTTTGCTGGCCAGGCATGTTTTGTTTTAGTGCTTTAAGAAAAGTTACAGGAATAAGTTGACAACAGTGAAAGTAGTGAGAAGATATCATTAAAATTTTTAATGTCCAAGTGTAGTCCACGTGTGATTTTTAATTGATATTATGCCAGGGAGTTTTTTTTAATGGTTATTAGGGAAAAACATGTAACTACTACATCAGTACCAAAGTCATGGTTTCACAGATATTGCCTAAGACTACAATAAATTAGTTAACACCTAGTTAGCCACTGAATTTAAAAATAATATGTGTTAAGTAAATAAGTGTCTAGATAATATGCAGTTTTGATGAAAGAGCCTGAATATGATTCCATTGTGAATGGCAAAAGCCCTGGGGGTGGTAACACTGGTGTGGAGCAAAGTAAAGTGTAAGGAGGAAGTTCTGAGACCAAGAAAGTCCGTATGCAGCCTTTATAGTCTGCCTCTGGTCCTGCTGTGAAGGATGTTTCCTAGAGGGGTCATGTGCTTTGTGAAGGACAGATGTGATGCCAGCTGACACATCAGGAGTTGTGTTTGGTGACCTGAAAGCAACGTATGAAGTTAGTTTGGGTTAACTGGGAAAGCAAATAATAGTAAATTGCAGTTATTTACCAATCTGGGTATCAAAATAAACAATTTCAATTAATTCTGTGAAGGGACAGCTTAATCACAACAACCCTAAGTTGCCAAATTGAGCTTTTTAAAATAGGTAATTGTTAATTTCTGTGCCTGGCCAAAGGATCTGTAAATGCTTGTCTACATTTTACATTTTATAGCCATACATAAACTTGAGTATTAAAAATCCTTGCTTTAACAGGTAGTAATTATGGGGTGTTAGAGCAGTAGGCTGTTAGGGACTCCATGAAATTACAAATTCCTTGACCAGTGGATTGGCAATTCTCAGAAGGCCTTTCCATACAGAATGTGCACTCTTTTTTTTTTTTTTTAATTTATTTATTGCATATCCCCCCTTTCTGCTTACTCTTGTTGTGTGTACTTTCTTCTGTGTCTTTCTATGTCTGCTTCTTGTCTACCCCCGTATTTGCGGCGACATGCCGAGTCGGCCCTCTGTGGCGGCAGTTCGCTCCGTTCGAGGGTGGCTCCGTTCCGTTTTCATGGGCAGCTCTGCTCCATGTTTTGCGGGAAGCAGTCCTCTGTGTTTTTTGCGGGCTGCCTGGCTTCCGCGTCGGTTCGCAGGCGGCAGCTCCGCTTTTTCACGGGTGACTTTGCCATGCCCGTGGGGGCTCCACCCTGCCCGTGGCGCTTTTTTTTGCCTTGCCCACAGCAGCTCCGCCCTGCCCACGGCGGCTTGCCTTTCTCAAGGCTGTCTGCCCGCCCGGAGAGGTCCCCGGGAACTGAACCCGGGGCCTCCCATGTGGTACCCCAGCGCGCTCTTATCCACTGAGCTATCTAGCCGGGCCCCAGAATGTGCAACCTTTAACCTTATCTGCCTGAATCCATTAAAAAAAAATGTATGTTTTCTTTAAAGAAAAATTTCTGAGGATTAGGAATCATTAGTTTGATAATCTGCCTAAAATTTCTACCCATGGATCCATAAGCCATAAACTGAAATTGAGACTTAAACTCCACTTTATTCCATTTTTCCTGTAAGTCTTTCTGAGTTGACTCTGTGCTGTCAGGGAAAGGAGCCAACTTTTTATAATTTTAGCTTGAATGAGCATTCTTCTTTTTGGTTGGTGTGGCAGTTTGAGATAATTTCATGAATAGTAAAAAGAGAAAGATTGTTTTTAAAGTAATCTATTCCTCTGGGCAAGGGTTCTTAATCTTTTATGTTCTACAGACCCCTTTGTCAGGCAGGTGAAAACCACGGACCTTTAAGTCCACACTATACTATGTATAAATATATCACACCTGTGCCAACACATCACTACAGGAATAATGTTTTTTTGAATTTCAATTCAAGCTCATAGACCCCTTGTTAAGAACCCCTGCCTCTGGGTGTGACTCCCTTTGACTGCATTAAATTCAGTTGAGGGGGGCTTTGATTAGCTTACTTGATAAGATTGGTTTTGGGTTTTTGATTGGACCAGATCAGTGGGGCATGATTCAAGTCTCTGCCTCCTTGCTGGGTCTGTTAAAAACAGATACAGAGAGAGAGACACATACAGACACAGGAAAAGGAAGCTTCCATATTTGATCCTGCCATGCGAGAGAGGACTGGAGGATCACTTGAGCACAAAACCCCAAGGGGCTGTGCCCACAGAGCAGCTCCAGAGGAGATGGTGAGCCCGGAGAGGCAGGCTGAGACCTGGGGGGAGGTAGGCAGCTATCTTGCTTTGCCATGTGCCTGGACAACAGAATCAACATAGCTGACCTTGGTGAGAAAGTACCTATTGTGGTGCCTCAGTTTGGACTTTTCACAGCCTTGGAACTGTAAGCTTTTACCACAAATACATTCCCTTTAAAAAAGCCAACCCATTTCTGGTACTTTGCATGGGCATTCCTTTGGAAAACTAAAACAATTGGTGAGAGCGTATTCATTTTTTAAATGAATTCTAAAAAGTTGTTTCTCCAGGAAGAGCTTAGTATCTTCCTGGAAGGGCATATGAAGGAAGTATTAACTAAATCCTTAATGCACTGGAGAAGATAACAGGTTGGGTTTTGTTTTGTTTTGTTTTGTTTTAACATATCTCCCCCCTCCCGCCCCTTTCTGCTTGTTCTTGCTGTGTTCATTTTTTTGCGTTCTTCTGTGTCTGATTTGTCTCCCCCCCCTGTTGTGGCGATGCGCCGAGTCAGCTCACCAGTGAGCGGTGGCCTTGTCCACTCACGGGCGGCTTGCCCCACTGGCAGGCGACTCTGCTCTGCTCGTGGGAGGCTCCATTTTGCTCGTGGGCGACTTCCCTTGCCCGTGGCGGCTCTGCCCTGCCCACAGTGGCTTGCCCCCTCAAGGCGGTCTGCCCAGCTTGGAGAGGCCCCCAGGAACCGAACCCGGGGCCTCCCATGTGGTGTACCGGTGCCCTATCCACTGGACTACAGCCGGCCCTGGGGTTTGTGTTTTAAGTGACTTCTACCTGCTTCGATAATTAGCATTCATTTTTCTACACACAAGTACTTTTTTGTCTATGGCAATGTCTGTAACTGCCTTCACATGAACTAACAGGGGTCATCTCTCTTTTTTCTTGAGTTCTCAGTCTCTGGTACATAATAGGTCCTAGTTGTGGGCCTTACAACTCTGTCATTTATTCCCTAACATCCTTGCAAGGTAGGTTTAACCAATGAAAAGGCTGCCAAGGTGGTTGGAGTCATATAGTTGCCCAGGGTCATTGAGCTAGTAAAGGGCAGAGCAAGGGTTCAAACCCATGTCTCTCTGACTCCAAAATTCTTGCCCTTTTTTGGTAACCTAAAAAATAAACTTTTGTTTTACTTTGTGTTTTATTAAGGTTGGATACTGTGACAGTTTGACGTTACTTTATGAATCCCAAAAAGAAAAAGATTATGTTCTTGAACTAATCCATTCCTGTGGGTGTGGACCCTTTAGATTAGACACATCAGTGAGGCATGAGCAAAATTGGGTCTCTGTCTTCTTGCTGGGTCTGATATAAACAGAGAGACAGAAAGAGAAAGACACACACACACAGAAAAGAGAGCTGCCATATTGACCCAGCCATGTGTGAGAGAGGACTCAAGGATTGCTAGCAGTCAAAGCTGAGGCACAAAGCCCCCAAGAGTCTGGGTCAATGGAGCAGCTCGAGACTAAAGAGACAAGCCATATGCCTGAGAGCCCATAGCTGAACTTGGAAGGAAAGCAGACCAGCTGAGACTGAGAGAGGAAGCCTGGAAAAAGACAAGCCCTCTGCCTGGTTGCCCACAGCTGAGCTCCAGGAGACAGTAGATCCTGGAGAGGAAGGCAGAGACCTTGGCAGAGATTGGCTGCCATCTTGTTTTGCCACATGGCAGGACACCAGGATCACCAGTAGGTGACTTTGGTGAGAAAGCATCTCTGATGATGGTTTGATTTGGACATTCCACAGCCTCAGAACTATTAAGTTTTTACTGCAAATAAAATTCCCATTATAAAATCCAGCCCTTTTCTGGTACTTTGCATTGGAAGCCCTGTGGCAAACTAAGACATATACTCAGCGTATATCTGACACCCCTGAGTCTCTGCTGGGAAGGCAACCATGAATGACCAAATATTGACTAGAAGCATCCATAATTGGTTTGGTTGGTGGCAACAAGCCTAATCCGACAGAATAGGTATTTGCTGCTCCTCCTGAATTGGTTCTTTGTAGAACATATTCACCTGGGAAGTTTATAAGGTTATTAATTTTAAACAAGCCAGAATGGAAGCCCTGACTGGCAATTTCATCAAAATTCACTTTTTGAATCAAATTCTTTAATGTTTTAAGAGCTCCTGAACAACAACAGAATTGCTATACTGGCTGGCACTGATAGCTGATCTGTAGGATAACTTCTAAAATGGAAGGATGAAGTCCAAAACAGTCTGGGTTTCCATAAGCATATTTGGGACCCTCACCGCCAAATTAACCAGAATTCTGTCATCGATAGCCTTGTGCAGCTACATATGACACAGGCATGGGCCATGTTTGGTATTCACCGTGATATAAATCCCCAGCACCTAACTCAGTGCCTGCTACATGGTATGTATTCAGTAAATGTTTTTTGTTTGTTTGTTTGTTTTTAATAAATTTTAAAAAGTAACCCTATGCAGCCTTTTTAGGTAATAATAATTACCTTGCTTTTGCCTTGGAAGATAGACTTCTTTCTTACTCTCTGATAGATGCCACAGCATCCACTTTTGCTCCTCCCTTCTCTCTGCCCTTGGACCATGTATCATGGCTTGCTAACAACGCCACCCAGGGTGAATATGGTGTGGCCTAACCTGGGCAGTGGAGCCAGCCAGCCTAGGATTGTGTCGGAACTCTGCTGCTTAACTAGCTGTGTAATCTTGGGCAAGTTACTTGAGTTGTTAAGGCCCTAGCCCTCCTCATCTGGAAAGTGAAGATAGCAACAATATCTATTTTGTAGGATGATGGGTCAGAATTGAATAAAATAGTCCCTGTAAACCCAATAGCATGGTGCCTGGCACATGTTTCTGCCCAATAAACAGTAGCAGCTTTTGTTTTATTGAAGGCTAAACTTCTCATCAGTCAGATGCTTGGATCATAAAAGATTAGTAAAAGATTTAATGAGCTATAAGAAAAGATCTCCCGGTAAAAGGGGTTTTGTAGGGTTTTCTTTATGGCTGCTAGCTTCTCTTGCATTCTGCCTACTGAGAATGGGACAAATTGGTATTATGTTCATGAATGATGATATACGTTGCTTTATTTTGGCATGTGTAAAGTTGAGGCCATACATCAAATAATATTTCTCTTTAAGTATGTATTTGATAATCAAGTAAACCATATTTATTATATATTTTTAAATTCTTCCCCGTATTTGTTATAGAAAGATAAAATAATACCCAAAGTTTTTTTTTAATGGACTTATAATCCCAGGAATAGCCATTTTTAAAAAAAAAATGCTTGACATATATACTTTAGAAGTTATCATTTATTTTGACTCTTTTTTAGGTTTGTGCCCAGATTTTGACCCTGCGCGTTATAAATTGTTTTTAGTTATTTTCAAAGCAATGTATATTTAGGACATATAGAAAGATCTAATTATTTGTTTTGAACTACTTTTTGATTTGTACCTAGATCTTAATACTTAGATTTTTTAAAAAATCTCAGCATGAGTCCAAAATTATAAAGTCATTGTTCATGGTTGCTTTCCATTTTGGAAGAACTACAGAGAGCAGTCTCCTCTCCCCACTATATCCTGCCATTTCCTTCAGCACTGTCACATGTTCAGGACACAAAGTAGGGAAGGAGAGCCCAGAATATTTAATCTCTTGTTCTCCCTCTCTCTCCATGTCTGTCTGCCTGCCTGCCCCTCCCAGCAACATACGCATTCTGCCGTGTCTGCCTTTCTCTGTCTCTCTCCTGTCTTTCCCTGTATCTGTTATATGTTTGTCAGTCTACCTAACTGCCTCTTCCTCTGGCTGGAGCCATTCAAAGTGCTCTCTCCATTCAAGGACAGAGTGCTTTCTCTGGGCTGGTTGGCAGACCCTGGAGAGAAGAACACTTTGAAAATTCAACTTGGACTCCTCAGCAGTCCACATTGCAGTTATGCTTAGCACCTGGCCACCACTTTGTCCACCTAATACAGGGTCCTTACCCATAATTTGCCCATTTCTCTTTTGATCTAGGAACATGTTTGTTTAAGTTAGAGAAGTTGTGAGTTCACAGAAAAAAACCTGCAGAAAGTACAGAATTCCTATATACCCCCCCCACACACACACACGGTTTCCCTTATTATTAGTGCTTTGCATTAGTGTGATGCCTTTGCTACAATTAATGAAACAATATTGTTATAATTACACTCCTAGTCCATAGCAAACACTTTTAAAATCGTAAGTTTAACGTCTTATGAAAAATAAGGACCTACAGTGAAAAGATGAGGGCAGTCCCACTCACCTATAATTAAACTTGGTTTTACCTTTTTTCCTTCTTTGTGAAGGAGGAAAAGCCCTTTTCACAGATAAGTTACCAGAGCATGATGTAAAGGAACAACTTAATTCGGTAGCATGACAAAGATTTTCAGCTAGGATCTCAGTTACACGCACACACGTATACACAAGATTTAGTGAATGAAAGAAATTCACATGATAACTTGCCATTCTTAGTTTTTAAATAACTTTTATTGTTGTGGGGCTAGAAAATACATTTTTTAAAATGTTATTTCTGTATCAGCTGACTTTGAATGTTAGAACCCTCGAATCTTGAGTTTTTAATGCTAGACCCCATATCAAGAGTTAATAGGCAAGAAAATAAGACTTTAATTAAAGGAAAGGGAGGAGGCTAGACTAAGATAGGACTAGAAAATTGCAAGGACAAGTTAGAGTGACAGTTCTGCTATAATGCAACATACGCATTCCTAAAAAATTACTGCACTTTGAAAAACAACAAAAACCACAGCAAAGGGGACTTATGGGGGGAATGGGGTATGGGCACAGCACTCAAAAACTTCATCAGTGACACACAAAAAGATGGAAACCTAATGAAAACAGTAGCAGTGTTTCATACATGTTAAATGGTTAAAAAATAAATGCTAGATAAATATGTCACTTTACCTTGAAAAACATCTGAAGTTAGCTTGTGGTAGTGGGTGTCAGAAGGGTTGCAGCCTGTGAGTAGCAGAAAGGTGATGTGGAATTGGATGGGAGGTTGTAGTACCAGATGTGGGTGGTGTGGCTCATAACACCTGTGGTGAGCTGAGGTTGCTGGCGTTGTGTGAGGTGTGAACTCTCTGTTTTCCCACTGCTCAGCGGGGCGAGTTTTCTGCATGCATCTAGTGTTTCTTGCAGATGAAGTCACACAGATTGTTCCCAGTATATCAAAGGCTTTGGAACAGATTTTCATTTTCAAAACACGCGTTGTAGTAGCACTGACTGTATTTAATTAAATTGATCATTTTATTTATATCATATTAATCTTAATATACATCGTGTATGTGGGGTATATGGGAACTGTGATTTCTTCATTTTTCTGTAAACCTACTATTGCTCTATTTAAAAATAAATAAGCGGGGGCCGGCTGTAGCACACTTGGTAGGGCGCCGGTTTACCACATGGGAGGCCCCAGGTTCGGTCCCTGGAAAGGCAAGTCTCCCCGCAGGGAAAGGCAAGCCCCCGCAAGCAAGGGCGAGCCCCCACGAGTAGCCGGGCCACCGCGCCAGTGAGCTGACTCAGCGGGTCGCCCCAGCAGGGGAAGACAAGCAGACACAGAGGAACGCAGAGAAAAATGAACACAGCAAGAACAAGCAGATGGGGGGGGGGGTGTATAATAAATAAATACAAATTAATAATTAATAAATAAGCAAGCTTCAAGGGGAAAAACAAAAGATGGTATACATTACATTTGCTCTGAAACACCTGCATGAGAATTCTGATACGCTGAGACTAGAATAAAGAGTATACTGCTTAGAAGTCAAAATTCTACTTAAGTTTTTTTCCTCTCTTCATAGTGCAGATGTGGTATTATTCCTTCTGTATACTGGCACTGGTGGTACCCAGGATGATTTTAGAAGCATGAATGGATATTTTAACTTTATTGTTAGTTATTATAATGTATACCAGAAAAAATATATATATAAACAAGCTTATCAAACCTATTGTTTCATAGATGCTATTGTTTTGGAAAGTGTCTCTTAACTGAAGGTGGTACCCTGTTTCAGCCTGGAAATGGATTGGGGCGGTTTTGAGTTGCCCCTGGCAGAGGGGCACTACTGGTGATTATGGGGTAGGGACCAGGCATGCCAGCAACCTGCAATCCTATAGGCAGAACTGTCTTGTTCAAAATGCTAATAATGCCCCCATTGAGAGACTGGTTAATATTAGACTGAGGAGGGGGCCAACAATAGAGTTGATAGTAATTTAACTTAAAATGTTGAGTGAAAGGTAGTATTTTAGATGACTTTAGTAAGAAAGATGAAAAGAGTTTGCAGTTGAGAAGAAGTTTAGAAGACACTTCTTTAGAGCTTTATTTAACAAACCCTTATATATTGTGCCATGTGCAAAGCAGTGTTCTCAGTGCTGGGCAAATGTTAACTTACTCAGCTGTAGTTAATAGTTCTTAAGGCATTACTGTTGTTTAGGGCAGGCCATCAACCTTGGCTGCTCAAGTAGAATCACACAGGGGAGCTGTAAAAGCCTGGATGCCTAGGCCACATCCCAAGCCAATTAAATCAGAATCCTGAGGGTGGGATCCAGGCCCCAGTTATTTTAAAGTTCTGTATATTATTCTAGTGTATAGCCAAGTTGGTGATCCACAGGTCTGGCTTTGAAAATCACAGCTCTTCACAAGAAAAGCTGTACTGTACGTGGAGGTGTTAATTGAAGGCCTGCTCTGAGCCCAGGCTTTACAGAGGAAGATACTCAGGACATGGCACATAGCTCAGGGGATCCCTGTGGGGCAGCAGGCCTCAGAACTGTAAACAGATGTTGACAATCTTGGCCAATAAGTGCTGACTCTTGGGAGTATGTTCAGAGTGTTTTGGAATCAAAGAGGGATAGAAAGGATAAATTAAAAACAAAAACAACAACAAAAAAACACCAAAAAACTTACATGCCAAATTTGGAAACTTAAGGTTTTTTAAGTTTTCCTTTCCTAACACACATCTTTGAGACTGGGGGCAGGCGGGGTGTGAAAGGCACATATAAATCACTGAATTTAGTCTTCCTAACTGGGTTGTAGCCTTTGTGTGCTCAAGTTGGAACATTTGAATTTTGTCTCTAGATAGCATAATAATTTTGTCCTGGTGTGGAGTAGGCTCTTCAGTAGTCATAAAGCATAGTTGAACTAATGTCCTTCAAGGAGTAAGTTCTCACAGCTTCAGGGAGATGCTTGGGGCTGCTGCTATAAAAAGACTTTTGGCAATAAAACATTTCAGTGACGCTTGTAGTCACTGATTCTAATTGCTTATTTTTTCAATACTCATATAGCACCCATATTGGGATAAATAAATGTTTTAAAACTAAAGTTAAACAAATGTATTAATATAATCCTAAACTACAGAGTGAATTGAAGGCAGCCACTGAGTTACCATCATAAGGCACTTCAGTGGATAAAGTTACCAAATAGTTTACTTGTTTCAAATGGTAACAGCACTTGATTTATATTAATATAATATTACTTTACTCTGAGAAAACCTAATTCTCCAGTGGAGAAAGGTTCTTATTTTTAATTTATTTTCATTTAAACCTGTGGTCTGTACTTAACTATGAATTACTTCCTGGTTTAAAAAATGATCGTAGCTATTTGTGGTGTTTTTGTCTTGCGCCTATGGCATCTTAGTGGTGTGAACCAGAGCTGTGCCATCTGTAATCAAGTGAGATTATTTTAAAAAGGGAGTGAAATGATTCACTGGAAAATTTCAGCACAGATTTTTAAGGAACGATAAGATAACCCTAGAAACATTCTTATTGGTGTCATATGCTGGTGGGTAGTGACAAAAAAAAAATGAAGGTACAACTTGTTTCTTAACGTTTTGCCATTTTGAAAATTGGAGAGCTGTGCTAGAAAGGGAGAAAGAACTCCATGCAGTGTCAATTAGTTGATCCCTGCAGATGAATGAAGACTTTTCCTCACTCTGACTGCACGTTGGAGCCAGTAAGTTTCATTTCTGTCAAGCAAAATCTAAAAAGCAATATTCTCAAGCTTAGAGTGGTTGTATAATTTCCTAACGGTTGTATATGATAGGCCTCTTTATGCCAAGATGCTTCCTAAACAAGAGGACCAATTCCTAGAATCGTAAATGATTGCCTGTGGCATCTAGATAAGTCTTTTCTGAAAGTTGCTGAGTTTAATACATTTTCACTTAATGAAATGTTTTAACGTAAATGCGTTGATTTCATAGCACTCCTCCAGGGTTCCATTTGAGAATGGATTGAAACATGATGACTCATTTTTCCTTGTTTTTCTTTTCAGAAAGAAGACATAGCTCATCCAGCAAGCCTTCACTGGCCGTTCCTCCCACTTCAGTATTTTCCTTCTTCCCTTCTCTGTCCAAAAGCAAAGGAAGCAGTGGTGGTGGAATCAACCGTTCTCCCAGTGGAGGTGTTCTTAGCATACCCTCGTCAAGTTCCAAGGTGTTGAAATCACCCAAAGAGAAACTGCAGCTCAGGGGGAACACCAGGCCAATGCATCCCATTCAGCAAAGTAGACTCCACCATGGTAGAATGTGAGTATGGCCAAGAGGGTTTTAAAGCTTACCTTCTGGAAGTGGAACTGTATACACCAGTAGCATATGAGCAGATCTGTAAATAATGTGAAATAGAGTCCACTTTGAGGAAAATTCAAAAATATGGTGTTGGTTCTTTTTGTTTTCTTGTCTTATATCTTGGGAGAGTTTATAGGCTAGTAATAGCAATAGTAATGAGGTTAGTAATACCTATTTATTAATCCTTATTTTGTGCCAGGTTCTAAAACTCAGCTCGCTTATATGTATACTATATCATTTAATTCTCACAACAACCCTATGAAATAGTTATTGTTGTTTCCGTTTTCCATATAAGCCAAATGAAGATTATTGAGGTTGAAGAGCTTTAGCTGAGGGGACCCCAAGTCAAACTGACCTTTTAGGGCTTTTAGACCTTTTCACATTTTTGCTTGTTGCAGGAATTGCATTGGGTATCTGTCGCTTCCTAGCTGTGGGACCTAGGGCAGGGCACTGCTTCTCTCTGAGTCTAAGAGTAACAGCCATTGTACCGGATTTTGGGGAGTGTCAGAGTTAATATATGTCAGGCACCTGCATAGTATTTGGCTCTCAGGAAACAGTGTGAATGGATTCTGGCACTCCTGCTTCTGCTGTTAATAATAGTACTGTAAAAAGGAGAAGAGATTCCCAGAAGCTGTTGTAGGATATACTGGGGTCTGCGAAGCAAACGGAAGAAATGCTTCCTCCTCCTTTCTCGGGTTCACATCACAGCAGTGATAAAGGAAGAGCAAAAGAAGTGCACACATACCAGGCAAAGCTTTGGCAAGCTTTCAGGTTAGATCTCTAGGTTGGCAGGCTCCCTGGGGTCACATGAGGGAGCAGCCAGGCACTCCATATTAACATATCTTGCCTCGTCACAGCATCCCTCACTTTGATGGTGAGTGGCTTTTCCCTGGCCTGCCTCCCATTGGAGGGTACACCACACGTTGCAGTCCCAAGGTTCTGATAACCTGGTTAATCTCAGGGTAGGGTCCAGCACCTGCTACTACTCAAGGACCTTGCCAGCTGAAAGAAGCCATGGCATCTTGCAGCATCTCTACTGCTGTCAGAACAGCTGTTTGGGGCTGTTTGTGCTGGTTGCTAAGCCCCCAACCCTTGCTCATCTGTCAGAAGTGCATTACAGCAAGCTTGGCTTTCATTCCTGGAGCTGTCTGAAAGCCAAAGAAAATGCCAGTGCAGAGCATAAGTCACTTGCCAGCTTAACAGCTGTTAGAGCGCTGACTCCACTGAACAAAGTTTATACAACCTCATCAATCCAAACCTCCTTTATTTGGAGCTGGGCTTTAGAGGGGGACCAGGCCAACTGTTGGCTTTATGACAACACTGTATGTTTTACTAAGCAAAATGATAGTGTCTGTAAGATTCCAAGAGAAATCAGTTCTTTGTTAGTGGTACGGGTATTCAGTGCTCACCAACTGGGTGCCGGGCGCTTATGTTCTGAGCTCCTTATAATAGAAACCTTTTTTCAGGAACTGGAGATTTATTACTTCAGTGACACGTCACACACTATTTAAACATTGGTTTCCTCTTTTGAGAGAATCAGAGAGCCTCTTCTTGGAGACAAATTATTAGGCTCGTTAGTTCTTATAAGTCCTTAGTGATAATTCTTAGAAGTATTCTCTAATTCCAGTTCTTTTTCTCTGCCCATTCAGAGGTATACTTTGTTTCAGTGGATCCTTTCTTTAAAAAATGACAGTTCTCAAAAGAATGTTTCCTAAAGGTCTTCCAGATAAAGTTTTTAGTCCTTTTAGACCTTTTCACATTTTTGCTTGCTGCAGGAATTGCATTGGGTATCAGGTCCAGTTATCTCCTTGGCCCGTGTGTAAAATTTTTCAGAAATGACGAAAGACCAGGTAAATTTTATGACCCACTGGGGCTTTTGCCTTGCCAGAAGAGCTTATAGAATAAAATAACAAGTAGAAAACTAAAATAAAGCAAAAAACAAGCGCTTATAGAAAAACTTTACTGGTTTTTCTGGATGGTCCTAACAAATAGTCCTAAGGTGCCTCCCAGGAGGGAGCCTGGTCCTGCCCAGTGCACAGGCAAGCCCAGCCTCTGCCCGTGCTCCTCTGGCTCCCCAGCCTCCTGGGCTGCTGGGGCACTCAGGTGCTGGTGTTCTCGCTTCCCCCGTGACAGCATGACGCCCTCTGTCAAAGTGGAAAAGATTCATCCGAAGATGGATAGCACACTACTGAAGTCTGTGGTGGGGCCAACCTGTCCTGCTACTGTGAGTTCCTCAGTCAAGCCTGGCCTTAACTGCCCCTCAATACCAAAGCCAACCTTGCCTTCACCTGGACAGATTTTGAATGGCAAAGGGCTTCCTGCTCTGCCTGCTCTGGAAAAGAAATCTGAAGACAACTCCAATAATAGGAAATTTTTAAATAAGAGATTATCAGGTAACTTCACATTTTCTCTCTTCTTAGTGTTTCTCTGTATATTAAGTGGGCTTTCACAGAGGACCAAATAAAGTGCTATCCATAAGTCCTCTTTTTAAAACTGGTCAGCTTCAGCTTTAGGAGGAATTTCTTTAGCATGCTTGTCCTCTTCACTCTTGGTTTTAGAAAGCAGGTGTATGTGTGTGTGTAGGTAATGCAGAAGTAACTTAGTAGGGGATATGTTTCTGAATGTAATGCTGTAATGCTCAGTTAAACAGTATCTGTCTTGCCATCTGATGACATCAGTCACCTACTCTTCTAGTGACGTTGCTGCTGCTTAGCGCAGTCCTCACGTTGTATATCTTGTATTTATTGGTAATGTGGGTAGACGTTATTCAAATTACAATTTGTCTGTCCTGAGATTTCTTCAGTCCTCTTCATTACAAAATAAACAAAAGCATGTTTGGCAATCCCATTGTAATGTCTGTGTCCTTTTGGCAGAAAGAGAGTTTGATCCTGATATCCACTGTGGGGTCATTGACCTCGACACCAAGAAGCCCTGCACCCGGTCTTTGACATGCAAGGTAGGTGCCTCCTGGAGTGAGCGGTCTCAAGGGCTCTCTAACCCAGAAGGGATCTGATGATCTGTACATTGTTCTGAAATTTGCAAATGAGGGAATAACTTGCTTTTGATGAAAGAAACCCTCATGTTGACAAAATGTGTTGTTATTACCTGTTAAAATCTTTTTATTTATTCATTTTTTAGTTGTCTTTTCTTAATTTTTTTTTTTTAACCTGTTACAATCTAATGAGTAGTGTTGCATCCAGGGGAATAACATTATTTCCTAATTAGTCTGTTATTTTCAAGGATGTTTGATATTTCTGCATAGAAATTTAATATGAGGCTACCCTTATATCACAATTGTGGTTTAAATTGTGCTGATTTAAAACAAATGCAGAAATTCTTTGCATACAAATGAATTTTTATTTTTTTTATTTTTTTTATTTTTATGTTTTTTTTTTTTTTTTTGAGGTACTGGGGGCTGGGGATTGAACCCAGGACCTCGTATGTGGGAAGCTGGCACTCAACCACTGGGCCACATCAGCTTCCCTGAGTTGATTTTTTTGTTTGTTTGTTTTGAGTCACTCTTTATAATTTTAAAACCTTTTGTTTGTGGGAGAGGATAAAAATGATAAGAATTAGTATTGCCTTCTAAAAGTTAAAATTGTTGGTATATTATTTTAAAGTTTTAAGAAGATTGTGTTTGAACAAAGGACTTCATATCCCACCTCCATCATCCACCTCCCACCAGTGGAGGAATGTTCTAATCTTCAGAAGTGAGAAATGTTACTTTTAAATGATTCTTATCTTGATTTAAATTTGAGTTAATTTTAGTGTGTAGATTTTGGTCATCTTAAAACAGTGGTTCTGAAACTTTGGTGGGGGGAAGGGGTTGTCAAAAGTACCTTAAAAATCTAATTATAAAAGAAGCAAATCAGGAACCCTCTTCCAAGAAATGTACATACATATATTCTGAATTTTGCATTCACTCTCAGGAGTCCGTGGACACCCCCATCCCAAGCCCATCCTTGGATCTCTAGATAAAACCCCCTATCTCAGAACAAAATGCTTTTTTTCTGGTGGGTTTTTGTTGTTGTTTTTAGTTTTTGAAGATAGCCCTTTGAGCTCTGTAGAAAAGTGTCACAGCTGCAGCTGCCTCTAAGGGAATTTGTGAGTACATGCCTCAGCCCAGGGCCGCACCAGGGTCACAGCTTGCCATGCGCTCTCTGCTCTCTTCCTGCCTACCTGGCACTCAGAAACAGGAGCAGGATGACATTACCTATGGTCAAAGAAGGATGCTTTCCTTATCTGTGATCTTTTCTTTAGTCATCTGTGAGGCAGTGGTGAACCAAAAGTTTTTTCAACCCAGAATCTGCAAGGAGCTTGACCAGTGTTCTTCTTGAGCCTTATTTCTGGCGATGTGACCTTGTGTGGACACTTCATTTTCCTCTCATCTTCCTTTTCAAATTGTGCCTGCTCTCCATGTATTCTTTTAAGGGTGCCATTAATGCCCATGGCGTGGTGCTAAGCCTGTCATCACATTAATATGGGTCTTCAGCCCTGGCCTGGCCCGAGTTCAGTGTAGAACTGCCAGAAAATGTAGCGTCCCATCAGGTGTGTCCTTCTACAAAATACCCTTACTTTCTTAGTGTTCTGTTTGTCAATTCTTCTCCCTTTCTCTGCCTCCACTTTGGCTAGGACCTGTTAAGCTGAGTAGGACTACACATTTTTGAGTGCCTCTGTGCTGCATGTCCCCACATTGCTGCCCAGAGCTCTTCTGTCGTAGGTCATTGTCCATTCTCTTCACTGTCAGGAAGCTGCTTGCCACTTTATCACGCCGTCCCATCTTGTCTACCTGCCGGCTGCACTGTCCCCTTCTTGTTTCCTTATCTCTCTGATGTCCTGGTTCTTCCTTTGTGCCTTCCATGCAAATAAGTTCTGACTCCAGTAGCCTTTGCCCCTTCAGTCAGTAAAGAAATGTTTTTGCATACCTCTATGTGCTCAGGCCTCATTCTAGGCCATAAGAAGATACACTCTAACGGAAGAGATCAGTGTTAACCAAATAATCATTCAAATAAGAGTAAAATTACCACTGAGGAGTTAAAAGAATGAGAGGGACCTATGTGATGAGAACCTTCAATAGGGAGGTTTGGCCACAGAAGGCTTCTTTGCCATGGAAACACCAATAAGTCATCCTTATGATGACTCATCCAGGCACAGAGGAGTGGGAGATATTTGAGGCAGAGGACACATGTGAAGGCACTGGCACCTTAAGGCCTGAAAGGCGGCCAGGGAGCCAGAGAATGAAGGAGGAGCAGGGAGCACTGAGCAAGGATCTTAGAGGATGCAGGGCAGAGGTGCCTGTGGGCCTTGGGCTGCCCCTCAGGAGTTCTAAGGGAGGGTTGGAGGGCGGTCAGATCTATGTTTGGAATGTCCTTCTGAGCTCTCTGGAAATCCTGTCACTTTGAGCTGAGAAAATAACGTTTGTCTCTGCCAACTTTCTTACTTGGCTTTACTCTGCTAAGTACCTGGGGACATTCAAAGATGAGGAGAAGCTTATACATCTATCTGTCTGGAGAAACAGGCAGATGGACCAGTGACATTGTACATTCATCCTTTCACTCAACACATATTAGAGGGCTATTGTTTTTATATGCTTTTTGTTTAAAGCATTTTTTGAGTGCCAGGTGCTGCTCTCAGTAGTGGTAGAGCACTAAACAAAATAGACTGAGTTCCTTGTCCTTATTTGGGTTATTTTCTTGTGGATATATTACATATTAAAGAAAATTAAAAATTTAAAGAGAGGCTAAACACACTTAACTATCTGTGCTGGGTTAATTTTGAGCAGACATAGTTTGGAGTATGTGTAATAAGAAGGTAGGCTCTGTTACTGAATTTTAAATGGCCCTTAGAAGCATAATTCCCCCTCAGTCCCTTTCGTTATAACAAACATTATAAATAAACCTGTAAGGAAATATGTTTGTGGTTATGAACAAATGAAACAAAGTATCATTTATGGTTTGGTTTTTTTTGTTGTTGTTTTTTTTTTTTTGGTTACATATCCCAACCCCCTTCTGCTTGCTCTTGCTGTGTGTCCATTCTTCTGTGTTCTTCTGTCTGCTTCTTGTCTCCCCCCATTTTTGCGGCGACGTGCTGAGTCAGCCCTCTGCGCAGGCGGATCGCCCCACTCAAAGGTGGCTCCATTCCGTTTCACGGGCAGCTCCGCTCTGTGTTTTGTGGGCTGCAGCTCCGTGTTTCACTGGTGACTTGCCATGCCTGAGGTGGCTCCGCCCTGCCCGTGGTGGCTTTCTGCCTTTCCCGGGCGGCTTTGCCCCACCCACAGCGGCTTGCCTTTCTCAAGGCCGTCTGCCTGCTCGGAGAGGTCTCCAGGAACTGAACCATGTGGTGTACCAGCGCCATTATCCACTGGGCTATACAGCCAGCCCCTATGGTATTTTTTAACATAAAAGAGAGAAGAAAGTATGTAGTTGAATTCCCTTACGTTCACGGGTATTTGATTTGTGGACTCTGTAATAAATGTAAATTCACCCACACCTGAAAATTAGTGTCTCCTTGTGTTTTTCCCAGACTACGTCCCTAGCAGTGTGGAATGGTCAAGTTAACTTGTAAAATCATTTCACAGTCCTAAGACTTGACTACCAACAAGACTTGCCCAATTCTGACCAGTTCACACTTGTACATTCAGATTGATCATTCTACTAGGAACGGTGTTAGTCTCAAGAGAGAGCCTTTTTTTTTAAATCACAATAATTATCAAATGCATTTGGAGTATAGATATTTTCTCATCCAATGTGCTTCAGCCACAGGTTTATATTGGTTACTCTTTTTAGGAAAACACTGCCGTAATTTGACCTTGGTTTTTCTCAGTGTGTACATTTTTTAAATTCTGAAATTAGGCATTGTCCTAAGACCCAAGGGTGTTGTCTATCCTGCTTTTGATTTCCATAACAAGTATTTGCAGGGATACATTGTGCTTTATATCTCTTCCTGTTCACAACCTTTCTTCTCTCAGCCTTACATTCTTTACTTCTCAAGTCTCCCTTGGCCCTAGCATCTCTCTCTCTCGAGGATGCTTTGAGCCACTTTCTTCCTTTACATGGTATTTTCATTAGACCAGAGAGAAGCAATTGTGTTTAATTTTCACTCTCTGGCAGTTAATAAAAGAAGAGTTTCTAGTGCATGTTTTTTGGAATATCTTTTTCTTCCCTTTAAACACTTTAAAATTTTAATGGTCCAAAGAGAGATTTTTCTAATGGAATTGATGAGATTGTAGATTTTAAAATATATTGTAGCTCAAACCATAACATTCATACTCATCACCTTTTGTTTTGACCATTTGCCTCTTGATTACAGGTAGCATGGCTAGCATTTCTTCTTTCTCTTGAGGGAAATCACAGCACCAAATTCTTAAACATTTAAAGCCTGGAATATGTGCTTCTTTCTAGCAAAAGAGAAAAGATTGTACTCAGTTGAGAGGGCTGTGTTTGGATATATGACACATAAAAAAATTCTTGGGATTCTTCAGTTTGTGTTTTTTTTGGTTTTTGGTTTTTTTTTTTTTTTATGTTTGTGTGTTTGTTTGTTTTTTTTTGTTTTGTTTTGTCTGTAGACACATTCCTTAACCCAGCGGAGGGCTGTCCAGGGTAGAAGAAAACGATTTGATGTGTTATTAGCTGAGCACAAAAACAAAACCAGGGAAAAGGAATTGATTCGCCATCCGGATTCTCAGCAACCAACACAGCCTCTCAGGGACCCACATCCCACCCCTCCTAGAACTTCACAGGAGCCACACCAAAACTCTCACGGAGTGATTCCTTCCGAATCAAAGCCTTTCGTAGCTAGTAAACTTAAACTTCATACCCCCAGTCTTCCAAGGTAAGCCGAGTCCTACAACTCTTTTTCTCTTCTTCAGAGAACAAACATGCAGGCACTGTAAAGCCCCAGTACAGTCATGATGTTGGGAAATGTACATTAGGCTCACTATGGAGATATTTTTTTTAGTTGAGTCTCACTGTGAGAAAAAGTACGTTTGTTGAACTCATCAGGAAATTTCAACCAGAGCTGCTTCTTTGGCCAAATACAAGCAGCAAGATAATGTTAACATTATCTGCTCCATCCTTGCTCATCATTAAGCATCTTAGCCCCGTTGACCAGGGCTCCAAGACAAGCCCTGCCTACAGGTTAGTGACTGGAACATTTCATATGGCTTTGGCAGCAGTTTCCCATTCATTTGTCTTGCTTCTTGCAAAATACAACAATGGGAATCCTTGTTGAGGACAGGCCTTCAGCCTGAATTTTTACAGCATCCATTTATCAACATGTATTTTCCTTCATTCATTTGGGACTTTGGCCTATATATTAGACATTTTAGCAGTGTTAGCAGTGTTTTATGAGAATTTATCATACACATACCTCAGAAACAGTGCTTACAGAATACATATGTGTTTGTGCTTGTATATTTAACCAAGTTGAAGAAAAGGGCTTTGTACCCAATTTCCAGAGGGAGGGGAAAGAGAAAGGCATAGAGAACAAGGAGCTTCCATGATGGCCGGTCAACCATCAGCAACAAGGACTTCCACTTAGGAATGTGCCAGTCCTTGGTTGCTCTTGCTAAGCATTTCACCCTCACATGTCTGACTCTTGAAATGGTTGCACAGAAGGTAGAAATACCTCCCTTGTAGAAACCCAATATGTATGCTGGAGGCTTTCCCCACCTGAGCCCGCTGGTTTCTAGCGATACAGTGGAGGAGTGATCAGAAGAGGCACTCCAGAGTGTGGCCGGGCCCTGGCTGTAGCTCCCTTACCAAGTCCTTTCTTTGGCCATCTTCTCACTGAAGTGTTTCTGCCTATGAGAAAAATAAGCTTAATTTGAGAACCACCATTATAAATGTAGGAAAAATACATTACTGTACTTGAGTGATAGGCTCTAGCTTATCCACATGTTTTTTGTCATCCCCGTCCCTACCAGGTTATTTTAGAGCACTTTGCCAATTTTCTCACTTATTGCCTTAGTGACCCAAATCCAGTTGAAATTTAAGGAGGAACCAAAGGAAGAATTCTCTTAAATACCACGTTTCCCCCTCTTTGGTAAGACTAGACGGAGGGCCCATAGCTGCCACCCAGGTAGTTTTAGTAAGAAGAACTAGTTACAAGTTGCATCTGACAAACAGCTTAATTTAACCTCTTGCAGTTCAGGAGAGAGGTCCCTTCACTCCCCAGGCACCTGGATCGTCATCTGCTTTCCCTCAGAGCTAGCAGTTGAGCTCAGGCCTCTCGGCCTTATAGGTGGTTTTGGATACATTGTATCTGCATTAAGGTGGCTAATTCCCAGGCATGTGATCTGATCCATGATGCCCTTTCTACTCACCAAGGCCTCCAGGCTGCCCTGCTCAGCAAGGTGGGAGTGCCCCCATTGACCCTCCTCCAGTCCATGAATCTCCACACCCTCCCCTGCCTGCCACTGAGCCAGCTTCTCGGTTATCCAGTGAGGAGGGCGAAGGCGATGACAAAGAAGAGTCTGTTGAAAAACTGGACTGTCATTATTCAGGTCATCATCCTCAGCCAGCATCTGTAAGTTCCACGTCCACCCCGCGTTGACCCTTCCCACACAGCATGGACAGGGCACTGCAGGAGGGTGCGCCAGGGACCT
>PVKH010006238.1:0-21256 GCA_004027955.1 Chaetophractus vellerosus
TTCTCTGTGTTGCATTTATCCAGTAAAAGGATTGGTGCCAATCCTTGGTCCTGCAATCTAATCAAGATCCTTAACTTGAAGTGGTCTAATCAAAAGTGATCCAATTAAAAGGTCCCTTAACTGAATCTAACTCAAAGGTCCTATATACAGTAGGCTTACATGTACAGGAATGGCTAAGCTTAAGAACATAATTTTCTGGGGTCCACAAAAGACTCAGACCAGGACAGATGTATTGAAGTCTTCTACTGTTACTGTAGAACCATCAGTTTTTCCCTTTAGAGTGGCTTCATATATTTTGAGGTTCTGTTGCAAGATGCATGCATGTTTATAATTGTTTTATATTTCTGATTATCAAACCCTTTTTTATCAATATATAGTGGCCTTCTTTGTCCTTTTTATCAGTTTTCAATTTAAATTCTTTTTTGTCTGATATTATTATAGCCACTCCTGTTCTCTTTTGGTTACTATTTGCATGAAATATTTTTCCCCATCTTTTCACTTTCAACATACTTGATTCTTTGAATTTATGATGAGTGTCTTGTAAACAGCGTGTAGTTGGTTTATGCTTTTTATTCATTCTGCCAGCCTCTGCCTTTTGACTGATGCATTTAACCTATTTGCATTTACATTTACTGACAATGCAGGGTTCTTCCATTTTGCTATTTGTGTTTTTTAAGTCTTATACTGTTTTTGTCCCTCAATTTTTCCATCACTGCCTGGTTTTGTATTTATTTGCTATTTTGTAATGAACTTTTAGAATTTTTTCTTATTTCCTTCTGTGCATAATTTTCAGGTATTTTCTTTGTGGTTACTCTGGACTTATATTTAACAATCCAAGGTTAAAACAATCTTATTTGGTATGATATCGATTTAACTTCATTAGCATGTGTAAATTATATTCCTATACCCCTTTACCATCCCACCTTTTTGTTATTCTTGTCACAATTACATCTCTATACATTGTGTCCAAAATCATAGTTTTATCATTATTTTTATGCATTTGTATTTTATATCTTGTAAGAATAAGTGGATCTACAAATAAAAACCACAATAATACTGGCATTTATATTTACCTATGGAGTTACTTTAATAGGTCTTTATTTCTTTATGTGGCTTTGATCTGCTGTCCAGTTTTCCACTTTTCAATATGAATAACTCCCTTTAACATTTCCTGTAGGTCCCTCATCTTTTGTTTATTTGGGCATGTCTTAATATCTCCCTCATTTTTGAAAGTTTTGCCAGCTGTAGAATCTTGGTTGGTTAGTTGCTCCTTTCAGCACTTTAAATATTTTGTTCTACTACCTTCTTGCTTCCATAATTTCTGATCAGAAATCAGCACTTAATCTTATTGAGTCTCCCTTGTATGTGACACTTGCTTTTCTCTTGTGGCTTTTGGAATTCTGTCTTTGTCTTTGACATTTGAAAGTTTGATTTTATTGGTCTTGGTGTGAGTCTCTTTGAGTTTATCCTCTTTGGAGATTGTTGAATGTCTTGGGTATATATATTTATATATTTTGTTATTGTTGGGAAGGTTTTTTTTAATCTTCTGTTTTTTTCCCCCTTAGAGTAGTTGTAGACTTATAGAAAAATCACGCAGAAAAGTACAGAATTCCCATGTATTCCCCCACCACAATTTTCCCTATTATTAACGTTTTGTGTTAGTGTATACCTTTGTTACAACTGATAATATTATTATACTTTTAGTATTAACTATAGCCCATAGTTTAAATTAGGGTTCACACTATGTATTGTTCAGTTCTATGGTTTAAAATTTTTTTTTTATTGTGGTGATATAGGTGCAATGTAGAATTCAAATTTGGGAGGTTTTTAGCCATTACTTCTTTGAGTATTCTTTCTCTTATGTTTCTTCTTATGTGTCTTCCATAATGCATATATTGGTATGCTTGATGGTGCCCCACCACCTGCCTCTTAGGCTCTGTTCACTCTTCTCCCTTCTCTTCCTTCCCATCCTCTCCCCTCCCCTCAGACTGAATTTCAATACTCTTATCTTCGATTTTATTGATTATTTCTTCTTCTTGCTT
Organism: Chaetophractus vellerosus; assembly: GCA_004027955.1. Lineage (NCBI taxonomy): Eukaryota > Metazoa > Chordata > Mammalia > Cingulata > Chlamyphoridae > Chaetophractus > Chaetophractus vellerosus. Next base: position 2,043 of record PVKH010006238.1, read on the forward strand.
CCATGTTCTATTGAACCTTTCTAGGTAATTTTAAAATTTGCTTATGCGGCCTTCAGCTCCATTTGTGAGTCCATTTTATGATTTTGATCTCTTTATATTGAAAGTCTTTTTTTAATAGTTTTTTTAAGGTTATAATTCCTTTATTTTTTATTTTATTTTATTTTTTGTCACATATCCCCCCCTTTCTGCTTGCTCTTGCTGTGTTCATTTTTGTGTTCTTCTGTGTCTGCCCTGTCTTCCCCCGTTGCAGTGACGTGCCGAGTCAGCTCACTGCGCAGGTGGCTCTGCTTCATTGGCGGGCAGCTTTTTTTTTGCTTCCATTCCTGGGCGGCTCTGCTCTGTTCGCAGGAGGCTTGCCCTGCCCGTGGCGGCTTTGCCCTGCCTGTGGAGGCTTTTTGCCCTGCCCGCGGTGGCTCTGCCCTGCCCACGGCAGCTTGCCCTCTCAAGGCGGTCTGCCTGCCTGGAGAGGTCCCCGGGAACCGAACCCAGGGCCTCCCATGTGGTGAACTGGCGCCCTATCCACTGGGCTACGGCCGGCCCCCTATATTGAAATTCTATTTTGTTTATCTGTTGTTTTCCTGATTTCCTTCAGTTCTTTGTCTGTGTTTTCCTTTAGCTCTTTGAGCATATTGAAGACAATTAAAAAAAAAAAGTCTTTTTCTGCTGTGTCCAAAGTCTGGTGTTATCTTGCTCATTTGCATGGCCATTGTGTCTCTTGTTCCTTTAATTATTTTACAATCTTTTGTTGCATAGTACATATTTTAAGATTTTTGTTATGTATCTCTGGAATTTAGTCACTGAGGTGTCTGTTCCTTAAGCTTGAATCCAGCTAGTGTTATAACAGATTTCCTTGAATGCTAGGAGGTTACCAAAAAAATAAAAAGAAAAGAAAATACCTATCTCAGTCTTTGCAGTTTGGCTGTTGTGAGTACTCTCCTTCAGAGCGTAGCCAGCTTAATAATGAGTCTAAAGTATAGCCTGAGGTATAAGCATAAGGTCCTCCTGGTCTTTTCTAAGCATGCATCTTGTCCTGGACATGCACATGTAGCCTTAGGAATTCTTCCATTTACACAGATCTGAATGTCACTTTCCACGTAGGAAATAGTCTTTCCTCCAGGTCCTGGGTCCTATAGTGTATGTCATAAAGCTGATAATCTTTTGCCCCAGGCAGCTGCAATTTGATTGCTTTGTATATTGTTTTAATTGCCCTGGGAGCCACTTCTGCATGCCAGGCAAGTTCTGGGATGGTGAGCTAGTGATGAGTATCCTGGTTAGTCCTTCAGGTTGCCACCAGATGGATTGGTACAGACATACATGCACTCTAATATGTACATTAGGGTTACTCTGCTTCCAGAACTGGTACCAGGGGTCCACACTGGGAGTATGGACTGGCTCTGCCCTGAGTTGGGGAAGTGGTGAGGAAAGGTCAACAAAGGCTCCTCCAGGGTTGTGGTTGTTTTTTTTTAAAATTACATTCACAATGTTGTGCCACCATCACCACCATCCATTACCGAAACTTTCCTGTCACCCCTAACAGAAACTAGTACCCACTAAGCATTACCTCCCTATCCTACTGTTTTAATTTGATTTTTTCTTGATTAAATGCTCTTCCAGTTACTGCAACCCTTTAATTCAGAGCTCTGAGACAGATGGTTCTCCTAGTTCTTGCTTGTAGTTTAAAACTTATGTGGGGTGATAGAAGTCTGGAGTGCCTCACTTTGCCATCTTGGTGATGTCATTCATATACCTATTTCTTGAGGATAAATTTCTAAAGTAAGATTATTTGTTGAAAATGAGCATTTTAAAAAGTCTTTATATATTGCCATGTTGCTTTCCATTTTACATTTTCTCCTGTAAACTAACTCTGAAAGGGTACTCACGATTATGTGGCCACTAAGTTGTGTTTGTTGATATAAATTATAGTTCTTTGTGTCTGTATTTAGACTAATTCTCCTTCAGCTGGCTGGTAAACTTGGCTCTTGAATTTTGTCAGAATTGTATGAATGTAGCATAATTTATTTAAGCAGTCTTCCACTGATAAACATTTAGGTCATTTTCAGTCAATTGGTATGTACAGTGACTATTCTTATACATTTTTCACTTTGCTGATATGTAAGAGAGATATATAGTATGCTTTGGAAATGTTCATCTAAAGAGTCTAAATAGTTTTAGAAACCTTTGTTAGATTTACCTATTTATTTATTTATTTAGTTATCATTAACATTGTGTGAAAGATTTGAATTTTATTTGTTGTATATGTTTTGATATTGCTTGTGATGAAAAGCTGATATTATCAAAATTATTCTTTTTACAGAGAATGTCCAACCACACAGATGTAACCGGAGCAGTACTATTGGAAAGAAAAGGTTGTGCAGGAGTGATAACACTCAACAGGCCAAAGTTTCTAAATGCACTGACTCTTAATATGATTCGGCAAATTTATCCACAGTTAAAGGTTTGTAATTTTTTAAAAAGCAATTACATGGATTCTTTAAAAGTATATCTTAACACAATTCTTCTGATATTCTTTCCCATTGAATCATAGGACTCTCTGGGATTTTTGCCTAAGCCCTATTTGGTACTTGAGTCTTCAGTGCTTGTCCTATAAGATTATCCTTTTTTTTTTTTTTTTTTTTTTTTTTTTTTTTTTTTTTTTTTTTAAAGATTTATTTATTTTATTACATATCTCCCCTTCCCCCCGCTGCGGTGACGCGCCGAGAGTGGTCACTGCGCAGGCGCGGCTTTCCCCCTTGTAGGCGGTCTCTGCGTCCGTTCACGGCCGGCGCTTGCTTCAGTTTGCGGGTGGCTGGCTGCGCTCCATCTGCGGGCAACCTGCCCTGCCCGTGGCGGCTCTTGCCTTGTCCGTGGCAGCTTCTTGCCCTGCCCACGGCGGCTCCGGCCCGCCCATGGCGGCTTGCCATTCTCAAGGCGGTCTGCCCGCTAGGAGAGGTCCCCGGGAATCGAACCCAGGGCCTCCCATGTGGTATGCCGGCGCCCTATCCACTGGGCTATCGAGCCGGCCCCTATAAGATTATCCTTGACTACCCTTAGTGATAGGGAGTTCAATGACTCATGAGGTAGCCCCTTCCAATTTCACGTAGCCCTAATTTGTTAAAAAGTTTCTTCTTGTATTTTTCTAGTCTTTGTTTCTCTGCTCTTTTAACAAATTATGCTGGTTCTGCCTCTTAGGGCATGAGGAAACAAATATAATCTGCTTCCATATGGCAGCTTTTAGGTTTGAAGACAACTGCTTTTGAACAACTTGCCCAGCCTTTTCTTAGTGAAGGCCATAAGCTTTTCTATTCTAAGTGAAACTGCATGGTACAATAGAAAAACATATGACTTAAAGTCAGACTTCTTGTATTTGAAACTTGGATTTCTACTCATTAACTGTGTAGGTTGGGAAAATTAATCTCTGTGCTTCACTTTCCTCCTCTTTTATGTGGTGGTGACATTTCACAGGGTGGTTGTGAAGATTAAATGAAGTGGTGTATGTGAGTACCTAATATGGTCTGCCATGTAGATGTTGAGCAAATACTAGCTCTCTTTCTACCCCCAATTCCTTAGACCATTCTTCATTTGATGAGTGTGTCTTCCATCCTGGTATGTCTGTTGGGACATACTATATTATGTCTTAATGTGTGATATAGAGAAATAAACCAAGTATTCCAGGTTAGAGTTGGACCAGGGTAGAAGAGAACTAAACTGTTAGAACTAAAATGTTAGAATACCATATTTCTATTAATATAGTCCGGCATTCTCTAAACTTTTTGGGCAACCACACCTGTCCAGGTACATCCCTTATTTGTACATTTATATTTTTATTCTTGAGTGTGGAATTTATAGAGCCTCTATAATTTTTCTGTCTTTGTTTAATCTTTCATTCGATCCATTGTTCTAGACTTTCGAATTTCCATCCAGTCTTGATTCTTTCATCCTGCTTAGCGGTCCCAGATCATTTGCAGGTTTGATCAGTATCCGAAGTGGTTTCACTCTGTTACTTATAAATTTGTCAGTAGGGCAGAGCCCTCTACCACCATATAGAAAGGTTGTTGTTGCTCTGTTTATCAGTGATATTTGGGTTTTGATTTGTTCACCAAACTTACCAATTTGTTTAGCATAATATCTTAAGCCTACATTTATCTTGTTCTCAGAATTATCATGGCAAAAGTTTCAGATGCCATCATTAAATTTGGATCACAAAATCTTTTTTTCCTGATGTACTCATCTAGCACCCTTGTTGGAATTACCTTATTTATGTCAGAAAAGAAAAGGAAGTTAGGAACCATTCTTCTGATACATTTTATAAAGGAACATGCACACACACATGTGTATATATATGTATCTGTTCACAGATAACCTGCATTTTGTGTTTATAATATGCTTATACCATCTCCTTTTACATTTGAATAGAAGTGGGAACAAGATCCTGAAACTTTCCTAATCATTATAAAGGGAGCTGGAGGAAAAGCTTTCTGTGCTGGGGGTGATATCAGAGGTAAAAGCTTTCTTTCCCCTCTCCTAAATGCTTTTTCCCAATGGATCTGATAAAGTATTAACAAATTGTTGTGGTAATTTGTAATTTCCTATATTTTTTAGAAATGTTTTTGTTATAAAGTTAATACATTCTTAATAGTTATCTTAGGAAAAAGAAAAAAATTGAAGATTTAGCTCTTGTAGTTAATATTAGAAAAATGAGGGGAATAGCAAAGTTTTTAAAACTATGTTTGTGCCCTTTTGAGATTTAGATAGGTTGTCTGTCTCTCTGAATATTCTAATTTAAAGTGTCCAGTTACTGTGTGTGAGTCCACTGAGTTTTATTTTGGTATAACTGATATTAAGCAGTTATATTTGTCATATAACCCTATACTCTGCCCATGTTGAATGACTTGCCATTTCCCAAATATGACATGCTTTCACATATTTCCATGATTTTGCACATGCTTTCCCACTGTTTGGGATTTCTTCTGCTCTGCTGTTGAACTTGTTTTCTGTAAAACTAGTGCCTTCTGATATCCCATCTTCCCACTCCATCATCCTAAAGCAAGTACCCATTTATAGCATTTATCTGTAATATTGTTGATATATTTTATGTCTGTTTAAATAAACAAGGACTATGCCTTAATAACCCATATATACCTAGTGTTTAACATATTCACTTTGAATTCTCATTTTTTTGGGGGGGGGCAGGATTTCAAATGTGAGGGATTGGATTCTAATTCTTTAATAGCTTTTTAAAGGAAGTAGTATTTTAACATTATAAACTGATTAATTCTCTTTATCTTTCTAATTATTCAGGTATACCTCTCAACATGTTTAACTATTAATGACAAAAAAGAGAGAGAAAATGTTTGTTTTCAGGATTAAAATCATGTACTTATCTCTATCCCCACTGGTTCTCAGTATTTTATATGTACTGAAAACTATTTTTACATTTTGTAATTTTTTCTAATGGAATTGGTAGGGTCTGGGGTTGGTTTTTTCTTGTGTTTTTATTTTGTATATTTGTATGTTTTTTTGTATTGTGTTAACAAAATAATCTTTGGATTGATTTCACCAAATTTACAAGTTTATGTAATCCATTACATTTGAAATAGGAAGAAACAAGCTTGATTCAGAACATAATTTCAAATACCTATTAAATTTAAGGCAACCGAGTTTTAAAATTGTAGTTTAATAGAAACTTTGATTGTTAGACTGATTTGTTAACTGAATTGTTTTTTTTTTGTTCTTGTTGTTATTTAAGATTTATGTATTTATTTTACTTTTATCCATTTTTAAACACCCTCCCCTCACCCCTTTTGCTGTTTTTGTGTCCATTCGCTGGGCAATTCTCTGTGTCTGTTTTCTGCCCTCTCTTCTCCACCTGTCTTCACTGGGATTTGATCCTGGGAACCTCTGATGTGGGAGGGATGCGTTCTGCCACCTGCACCACCTTAGTTCCTGGTTTTTCGGCACGTCTCGTCTTGGCTCTTCCTTTGTGTCACTTTTCCTGTTACGTCATCATCTTGCTGTGTGGCTCAGTGGGGCCTGGCGGCATGCCTACACGTGGGGCCTGATGGCGTTCCCACGCACCTTCTATATTTTTCTTTATTTTACTGGGAGGTCCCGGGGATTGAACCCAGGTACCTCCATATGGGAGACGGATGCCCAACCATTTGAGCCACATCTGCACCCCCTGTTTTTTTGTTTCTTTGCTCACAACAAGAATATTTTTAAAATTTGTTTTTCAGCCTAGTATCAATCTTTTTTTTTGGAGTTAGGCCTAGGAGCTTGTTAGTTTACAAATGGGCAGAACCTTATGTGTTGCTTCTTCTGACTGTGAGCTGTTTCTGCGTATAGGCCTAACTTTATATTGATGTTTGGAAATATAGGTACAAATTCTAGAATTATTCTAGTTTAAATTTATAAAGCATTGGATTTCAATTCCAGGAAATTTAATTTCTTTAAAGGTTACAGTAAAAGACAATACGTGAGTACTTTTAAAATTTAAATATAAATTGAGATGCATGTCATTTAATTTTAGTTTATATGGAATTACATTGTTTTAACATTTTCTAATACAAAATAAGATTACAAAGAAATCTAAAATTTTTGAAGTAAGAGTTTCAATCCAAAGGCAGTACCACTTGAACTCCTCTTGTAGCATTGGTAAGCAGTGACAAGTACTGAATAAAAAGATAACAGATGAGGTGTTTGTTTCTTGCATATATCAGTGGAAACCACAGAATGAGAAAATTACACATCAAATCTTTCTTTTAAAAACCATGGAAAGATGTCAACATTTAGAACATTTTGAAGGAAAAAGCGTCAGAATTTTAGACAGTCAAAAAATCTAAATAGTCAACAATTCTTATATAACTCTTCTCCATAAAGCAGAAAATGTAAATAGTACATTTAATTTGTACTATTATTAGTAGGAAATTCTTGTGGGAATTAAAGACAGAAAAGGTATACTTAAATATGAGCTTGTAGTCTATGAAAGAGATAGCCTTGACAGCAGTCTTGAAATTAACTGGAGAAGTAGACTCTTGCTAATATGAGATGCAATAGAAATGAAACTATGTGATAGTGTATTAGTCGGGTTCTCTAGGGAAAGAGAACAGACAGGTGGATATATGTGTGTGTGTGTGTGTGTGTGTATATATATTTATATATATATATATAAATGAAATTTTATAAGAACTCCCTCATGTGACAGTAGAGGTAGGCAAGCCAAATTCCGTATGCTGGGAACTCTGATGAAGGCTTTTGATGAATTCCCCAAGAGAAGCTGGCTGACTGAAGTAGAGATGGAAATTCCCCCTTCTGACTGCTGAAATCTTTATTTCTCCTTTTAAGGTCTTCAAGTGATGGGATGAGGCTTCTCTCACTTTTGAAGGCAATCTTCTAGTTGGTTACAGATGTAATAACCTATTGATGCTATCAACTTACTGGTGATTTTAAATCCATGAAATAGCCTCACAGTAATAATCAGACTAGTGTTTACTTGACCAAACAACTGGTCACCATAACCTGGACAACTTAACACATGAACTTAACCATCACAGAGAGTATTCATTATTCAGAAAATATTTACTAAGCACCAGTTTATTAAGCCAGACAGTGGGATGCTGTAGCAATGTCTTTGATAGTATTAATAAACAAGAATATTACTCTTTTATTTACATTTCTATCCTCACCTTTTATCATTCCCTTTTAGCCTTTTTTTTTTTTTTTTAAACTCCTTGTGGTTTCTCAATAATTACCTTCCTACCCCCCACCCTCCTTTTCTTTCTTGCCTGAATACCTTTGTAGCTACCACTTTCTCTACTTGGAACTGGTGTGGGCAGGAAATCTCTACCCATCTCTTCAAACTTGGCTCAGGCTTACCACTTATGAGAAGCCTTCTTTCTTTTAATTACAGCTCTCCTGCCCCCATTCCCATAGTACTCCATCCTTATTGTGGGCATAGCACAAAGTTTGGGTTGTAGTATTTTGTCTCTTCACATTAGTCTGAACTCCAGGGCAGCTATCTTATATTGCTGTCTTGTTATCTGTAACACCCAAAACAGTGCATGGTACATAATAGATGCTCAGTAAATGTTTCATGGTGAAATGAATGCAGTAGAAATATTTAACTAGATGGAGTACACGATAGTACTATATGTATGTGTGTGTGTGTATATATAATATATGATGTACTCTATTGTGTTAAGATATATTACCAAAGCAAACATATACCCAGCAAATATTTATTCAGATGCTAGAGAAAACTGTCAAAAGAAATTGCAGTTTGTAGCAATATGTAATTTCCAGTTTAAGTATAACACTTTGTAAGAAGTTCTTAAAAGGACTTTTTGCCTTGAAACTTTGACATCTGACTACGAATCTATGGGTAACCTGATGTCTGTATGTATTGTAACAAGCTGTTCTAGAGTTCCCCTCCAATTACTTAATATTAAAATACTTATAATTTTATTCTATTTGATATATTCACTGGAAAATACCTTTTGTGATTTACAATTGTCCTTCCCTCCCTCTTCTTCCTCCTCCCCTTCCCTTCTTTCCTGCCTTCCTCCTTTTGTAGAGGTTTCGGAAGCTGCAAAGGCAAAACAGAAGCTATCTCAAGATTTCTTTAGAGAAGAATATATGCTGAACAGTGCCATTGGTATGTGTGCTCTAAGAGCTTTGAAAATGCAATCAAGAAATAAGTGCATGGTGTGATTTGTTTAAAAATGTCATCAGTAGGCACTCTTCTTTAAACCTTTATGTACTGTGTGCCAGTCACTGTGCCAGTCACTATGATAAAGGATAGTTGGGGTGATAAACATATTTCCTGCCCTCATAGATTATAAGGACCTCTCTTAGTGGAGAGAGAGCCATTAAACAAATGATCATACAAATAGTTACAATTATAAGTGATTTTGTATAAATAAAGATGATTAAATTATTCTGACTGCTTATCCCCAAACAACACATTTTAATGTTAGTGGGCTATACTTCTTATTTGTTATAAAGTCATGAAAACATTGATTCCTAATCACATGACTGGCTTTCGTGGAAAACAAAAACACTTGGGTCTCAGTTTTCTCTATAAAATGAAATATTTCCTAAGTCTTGGAGAACTCTGGAATGAAAATTTCTTTATAGTTGAGGTTCCAGCTTTCAGTGGAAGTGAAGCAGTATTTTTATCAAGCATGTGTTTCAAAGGTTAAATTCCAGAGAATAACATAATAAATATTGTATACCTACTAGCCCAGAATTAACAGATATCAATATTTTGTTTTTGTTTGGTTTTAAAATAAATATATTTAAAAGAAGTATAATACTACAAGATTTAAAGTTAAAGTTTCGTCAACTTTATTGCTTTTCTTAGTGCTATTCCTTCCCTAGAAGCAACTATTATTATTAATTTGTAGTATATTGTCCTAGTCCGTGTGTTATATGTTTACTATATATTTATGAGCAATATAGTATTACTTTGTGTTTTTGAAATTAACATAAATACTATCTTACTCTATATACTATTCCATAACTTGTTTTTAACAATATGGAAAATGTAAATGCTCTTTGTTATTCAATATTATGAATAATACTTTGCATTATTTATTCTACATTAATTGATGTTTTAGGTTATTTCCAAATAACCAATTTTGGAATTGTGTTGTATAGTTCCATTGTTGCTTCCTTCTATATGCCCTCTTAGTACCTTTCTGCAAAAGTTTCTCCTAAAGTATTAAATTAAAAACAATTTGTATATCATAGAGTTTATGATATATCATAAAGTTTGTTTCCAAATTGTTCTCTAAAGTTCAAGGCTTTCTTTTTCTACTCATCATTTCGATCATTTTTTTTTGTAGTTAAATTTTGTATTTGTGACAATACCTTGTATCTTTAATTTGCATTTCCTTGAATCCAATAAGGTAGGAGATATTTTCTTATTCTAATTTATAATCAGGTTTTCTTTTCTGTTTTCACCCTTTGTCCATCTCTCTATTGGATTGTTTGTCATTTCCTAAAGATATTGTAGAAGTTATTCATTGTATTCCAGAAGCTTAGCTTTTGTTGCTTATACATTTAACAAGTACATTTCTCCCAGTCTGCTGCTTTATTTTGTTTATCTTTTGGTATATACAAGTCTTTATTTGATGCTTTGAAATGTATCTGTTCTTTTCCTTTATGATTTCTGTTTTTATGTGTCCGAAAAAAATAACTTTTTCCTATGCTGAAGTTAAGATATTCTCATATTTTCTTCTATTAACTTTTATGTTTTTTTTTCTTTACCTTCTAGGTCTTTAATATACTTGAATTTTTTTTTGCATGTGATACCATCTAACTTTTAAATTTTCCAGTTGGAAAGTCAGCCATCCCAATTCCTTTTATTGAAAGGTCCATCCCTTCCTCACTGATTTTAATGACACCTCTGCTCTATACCAATTTCTTACAATGTGCCCAGGTCTTTTGTTCATTGGTCTAGTTGTCTGTACTCATGTTGAAACTATAGTGTCATAATTATTACAGTTTTAAATATGTATCTATATAGAATAGCAAATTGCTCTTATTTTCTTTTAGAATTGCCTTAGCTACTCTTGGACATTTGATCTTCATTATGAATTTTAGAATTGTATTGTCTAGTTCCTAAAAGATCTTATTGAGATTTTGATTGGAATGTCAAAGAGTTGTAGATTAATTTGTGGGGAATTGACATCTTTGGCATTGAGTTTTCTTATCCATGAATGTGGCAAATTTCTTCATTTTTTTTCATGTAGACTTAAAAAAAACTTTATGAAGTTATAACTTAAATACCATAGACTTCACCCATTTCAGGTGTACAATTCAGTGATTTTTTTAGTAAAGTTACCAAGTTCTGCAAACAGTTTTAGAACATTTTCATCGGATTAACGTTTATATCCTTCAGTGCATTATAATTTTCCCCATTAAGATCTGGTTTGATATTTAAAAAGATTTATTAGGTAGCTTGTGGGATCTGTTACTAAATTTAATGGTGATTCTTTTCCTACTGTATTTTCTAATTAACTGTTTCTGGCATATAGAAATGCTTTTTATTTTAATATCTTGTTCTTATATCCAGCAACTCTTCTGTATTTGTTATTAATTCTAATGGTATTTTCTGTTCTGTTAATTCTAATGGTATTTCTCTTGGCTTTTCTAAATAGCCAATCCTACCATGTGCACATAGTTTTAAAAAAAATCTCTTCCTTTCCAATCCTTATATTTATGACTTTTCTCACTGTGTTATATTTTGGCTAGAGACCTCTGTTATAATGTTGAATGTTGTAGTGGTGTCTTGTTCCTGATGTGAATGGGGAAAGCCTTTAAAATCACTATTAAGTATAATCTTTTTGTATAATTTTTTTTAAAAAAACCAAGGTCAGGATGTTCCTTCTATTATAAATTTGTTAGACATGTTTGTTCACTTATAGTGGTGGCAGTTGCTATCCAGTGTGTGAGGATTTAATTTCTCTTTTTCCCTCGGCTCTCCTAGACAGGGAGCAGGCTTCCTTATTGAATTCCTAGCTCAGCAGGTAGAGGTTTTTTATTCTTGTTTTACAAATTGAATAGCTCTTCCTAACCTGAGGCTCACTGCATAGGATATGTGGTCCAGAATTCTTGCAACATACCACACATACTCATGTCCCTGTCCTTTTTGGCTCTAGCTTCTACTGGGCCTTGACTTTGAACTTCTTATTTGTTGCTGACACTTGGGGATTTCCCTTTGTTGGCTTTGAACTTGGCTAAACATCTAAAACATTTTCTAGCATTTCTGTCTTCGATGTAGGGGTGGGGAAAAGGGAGCAACTTCCCATTTTAGCTCAATGAGCCAAATTGAATGGACATCTGTCAGTTCTTTAAGTCTAAAATTCCACATATCAAATTTACTTAGAACGTTTTAGTCATTCTAATGTTCTATGCCAGCACTTTCCAATAGAACTTTCTGCAGTGATGGAACTATTCCATATCTGTGCCATCCAATATGATAGCTATCATCACATATGGCTCTTGAGTACTTGAAATGTGGCTGGTGTGGCCAAGAAACTGAATTTTTTATTTTATTTTGATCTAAATGGCTAATGCCTACCATATTGGACAGTACAGTTCTATACTAAATAAAAGGAGATGGGAAAAAACCTCTAAGTTGTTTGAAAAGTGGTAAAAACTGTTTATACAGAGAGAAAATCTTAAAGTATAATTTGTATACATTGTAATGACATAGTCAATAAGGAATTTGACTACATCTTGCTTCATATTCTGTATTAATTAGCTTTGTAATAATTTATATCTGAAATATATGTATCTATAGCTGAAATGAAATATGGATGGGTGGGTGCATGTGCATGGATATGTCTCTATCCCAATAGAGAATTTCTAGGAAACTACATGTCAAACTTGAGACCAATAGAAGACATTGTGAATGTGGGATTAGACTTATGCTTTGGTGGCTGAATTTGGCTAATTGAAAATATTTACAAAACTGCTAGATGGATCAAAACTCTGCAGTTATATTGGCCTCTGCCAAGGAGGTAATATTAGAAACTCAGCAATTTACATTTTTATGATGTTTTGGCCAACTGCCCATATCAAAGGAAAACAAAAAAGGGAAGGGAAAAAAGTTTAAGTTTGTATAATTAACAGAATTTTTGAGCTGGAGGGAACTTTTAAGGCTATCTAAAGTCTCATTTTATAGATGAGGAAACTCATTATATATCATATATATCATTTATGACTCATATATTTTATTCACATTGTGTTCTATCAGATTTTCCAATTAATGATAAAGCTGAGACTAGGATTTGTGTCTTCTAATGCCCAGTCCATGCTTTTTCTTGTGTGCTATAGTTTTTTCTGTGTATCCAGGTATTTCTTAGATGTATAGAAAGCAGATTTTGTTCTTTAAAATGCAATTGTATATACAAACATTGGTAACCTATAAGACAAATTCTAATTATATTTCTCATTAGCCAAATTATACAAGGTTTTCTTATGCTTCAAATTCAAGTATTGGGTCGTAAATGATTATGGATAGAAGATAAGATAGTGTATGGACTGACATTATAATTAACACTTTACTAACTATCCATTTAGTTTACTTTGACATTTATTGCAAATGTTTCCTAAGGAAAATGCCCAGAAGTCATGTAACCTCTGATTTTTGGTAAAAAGTGAATGTATTTTAAACCTCATAACTAATTTCAGCTCTATTTCTTTTAGACTCCTGTCAGAAACCATATGTTGCCCTTATTCATGGAATTACAATGGGTGGAGTAAGTAGACAATTTTACTCTCACACTTGATTTGTGACTTGTATTACAAATTTATTAAACAGAAATGAGGTGATGAATGTAATATAGTAGAGCAGTGGCTATTTTGTATAACTAGAAACAAAATCATGTAAGGATTTTGGATCATTGCATATTTGGATATATTTGCTTATTGTAGTTTTAGACTATCTTAGCCCGAAAGAATATTTTTTTCCAAAAGAATATTTTTTTCTTAATTGTTATATCCTAATTTAAAAAAATTATTTATATAAACACTCTATATCCACTAAGCAAACATTCTTCCCCCTTTTCTCATTCTGGTAACCTCTCATCTACTTTCTTTAGCTATGAATTTGTTATTTCTTGATATCTCACATAAATGACGTCAAACAATATATATCCTAATATGCCTTGCTTATTTCACTCAGCATGTTTTCAAGGTTCTTCCATGTTGCAGTATGTCTCAGAGCTTCATTCCTTCTTATGGCCAAATAATATTACATTATGTGTATGTTAGGGAAATTCAAATGTTTGCTCAATATTTTGGTATACAGTAAAATAAAAATGAACATTACTGAGTGGCTTTCTGCTTAATCAAAATTATGTCAAATTATGCCATCCCAATATTTCTGAAAGAGTTACATAATTTTTGTATGAATAGAAATTTGAAGGAATAGTTCAGTCTGTTGTCCAGGAAGTCCAGTTTTTAATTTTCCTTCCTCTTTATTTTAAACATCTGAGGCCACAAATTCTCAAGCTAATGTATAAGAGAAAAGCAAATTTGCTTTAAACAATAAAATTAATTTTAGATACAGAATAGAAAAAGATCCCTAAATTTTTATTCCGTGCATGTAGAGCCACTGCTATTTCCATCCCCAACTGAATTGAACTTGAAGAACTTTTAAGTTTCTCTCTTCTCCCTTTACCTCCCCTTCCTCTTTTTATTTTACAAGAGAAACAGCAAGCCAACCCAAAATATGATTGCAATATGGTATTGTTTCTTGTGTTTCTTAGTGTGTGTCATGTAGCATGCCTTTCAAGATGCTGTTAGCAGAAGGATTTTGCGACCAATAAATGGTAACTTAAATGTTCTAAAGCATATTTTAGAAGGAATATGTTCCAATGAATAGAGAAGAAGTGGGAATTGGTATGGAATAGAAACATTTATCATATATAAAATGATAAGTTTTGCTGGAAGACAAAAACCAGCCACATGGAAAGTTGACTATAGTCCAATCAAATGGGAGCTACTGAACTTTAAGTTTAGCCACTGATTAATGGACATTGAGATATGTCCTTTTCTTACTTGAATAGAAGTAACAGTCCTCAAAAATTGAATTATGTTAATACATTGCAAAGGTGTATAAGACATAATAGGTACTTCTTTTTGTGGTTGTAAAAGGTATTCTGTTTTTGCAGCTCTTAGTGACAATTGAATAGATGACATTTTAATTATTCTTATTATAATAGAGTGCTAGGTTTTTCTTAACAGCATCTAATGCCTTAATGGAGCCTGAAGCTTATGAAAGAAGAAATTAAATAATTTTATTAACTAATTTAGAGAAGAATTTTAAAGAAACTTTTGAGTTAGCATACTTTGGTTCACGTCTTCCCACCCTCCATGTCATTTAAAATACCTAGATTTATTTTTATCATTATAAAAATTTTTGATGATTCTTCATTGTATAAAAATGTAGAGAGATGGGCCATGCCAATTTTAAATGAGAAAACTAGTCAAGAAACTTTCAGACGATTAAATATGAAGTCATTAAACCTGGAAAAGATTCTTAGTTCATGTTTTGCCATTTTAGTTATCTATGCTTGAAACTTCCATTATAATGGATGTGATCTAGCAACAAAAGAATGTTCTTTTTTTTTCATACAATAATGGTGGCAAGGACTGTGTTAAGAAATTGATCTGTTTACTTGCTCCTGCACACAATTTTTCAGTTGTATTCCCTTCAAGGATGAAATGAGTAGCTTAGCTATATAGAAAAAGAGAATGATTTTAGAATGATCACCCTTTGGTGAATGGGAACTTCTGCTGTTAGTCTTATTGCTAAGCCTATCCCTCTAGATCAAAGTGACCTGATTTTAGACATGTCAAATAAAACATACACAAATTGAGCTTTGTGGTTTTTATTTGTCTCTGGGCAATTTAGGGTGGAAACAGCCAGTCTCAAATGTGATGAAGCCAAACTTGAAGTGGATGTGCAAAGATAAAGGAAGACCAGTCAGATACTAAAGACAGGAGCTGAAGTGCAATTGCACTGGGAAGTAGAAATAAAAGGACTATATTGGCAGGTAAACTTGTCTCACACGGAAAGTAATAAGATGTTCTAAGAGAGGAAAAGTAATTAGACAAAAGAGTTAGAAGAACATGGGAAGAACTGCCTTCAAGGGTGAAAGATTATTAACATAACAGGAGCAGTCAGGAGAAAAAATTTCCCTTGGATTTCCAAGTGTATAGGAGTATGTTCTTATATGCATTCATTTTTTACTGTGTTTACTATTAAACTTTCTCCAAGTATGGATATCATCTTTTTCAAGGTAGAGTGGGATACTTTTTTCTTCTTCTTCTTTTCTTTTCTCTCTACTGGGATGCTCTAGTTAGAGTTCTTTCCATCTTATTAGGGGACAGTTAGTATGGCTTTCAGTTGCAGAATTTCTGAAAGTAAGTTTTTAGGGATTTTTAGTTTCTTCATGAGTCTCTTTCCTAGGTAATCATTTGGTTATATTAATTTTTCCAGATGCACTGGATTGTCTCTAATAGCTGTTCCCAAAGTGCTTGGCAGTCTACCTTAGGTGGATTGTTTATTTTTCTCATTCCTTGTCTGTCATAATAGATAGAACGCTTTATTCTATGCCTTCCCATTTCCCTATTTCTCCATTAACTTTTTTTTTTTTTAGTGACCAGGGACCAGGGACCAGGGATTGAACCCAGGACCTCGTATGTGGGAAGCCGGTGCTTAACAACTGAACCACACTGGCTTCCCTGAGTTGGTTTTATCATTTGGTTTTTTTTTTTTTTTTTTTTTCAGGAGGCACTGGAACCGAACCTGGGACCTCCCATGTGGGAGGTGGGTGCTCAACTGCTTGAGCCTCATCTGCTCCCCTCCCCATTACCTTTTAGCCCAGGGATATCTAAGAATAGAACTGGGGAGAGCTTTTATTTCCTCATCACTTGGAACTGGTTGGCTTCACTGCCTTTTTCCCCCTCTCCCATTTTAAGGTATTGAGTTCTGGGAACTAGAACTTTGACTTTCTAGGAGTATGGATATTCTTGGCAACTTTCCCAGACTTGTGGATTCTCAGATCTACAGGGAGCGTTTTTCCTTTTCCTTTTCCTTTTCCTTTGGCCATTTCCTGTGGGTTATATTGGTCAGGCCTTTTTTTGGGGGGGTTCATTTTGTTTGTTTTTAAATGAAAGCACCCTAGGTTTACCTCCCCCTCCTCATGCCATTTTCTCCCTGCCTCCATCGCCTCCCCCTTCATGATTGTGTCTACTCTAGAGGGCTCTGTTCCTTACTGAGGTGGCAAGCTTTTTCACTGAGAAGAAAGGGGGAGAGAGTGCCTCTTTCCTTGGTAAGATGAGCTCATTCCCCTAAGGCTATATGGACATAAGAGGTTTGAGTCTAACTAGAGGTTCATTTTTTTTTTTTAACCGTTATTTGAGATTATTCACAACTATTTCACTTAAACAGCAAAACTTAACTGATACTGGCAATGTGCTAGATACTGGTTAGACTCTGGGATAAAATAGTGAACAAGGTTTTCATTCCTCATAGAACATACTTTCTAGAGAGGCAGGTACAGGGTGGTTTGGAAATACCTAAAAGGAAGCCAGCCTCAACCATTTGTGTGTGAGTAGATTAGTGATGGGGGTGGTATGGGCAAAGCATCCTGGAGGGAGTTATATCTAAGCTGAGACTTAATGAAGGGAAATTTAGCCAGGGGGAAAAGAAAAGTTTGGGGCAGGGGTAGAAATGGGAAAGGGTTGGTGCAAGTGTGTGAGAGATTGATGCAGTGTAAAAACATCACTGTATGAATTAGAAGAAATAACATGTAAAAATGAGAAGAGAAGGAGAATGCATATTTAGGAAAGTTCAGTGTGCCTAGATTTTGGAGTATGAAGGAGAGTGGTAAATTTTGAGGCCAGAGAGGTAAGCAAGAAGCCAGATTACTTCCTTCATGTAAGACATATTAAATAGTTTATCCTGAGATCAATATGGAAATGCTTTTAGCTGGGGCAGTGACTTGAACTAATTTGCATATTTGAAAGAAAGTTCTTTTGTGTTTGGAGGAGGCTAGGATAGGGGTTAAGGAGATTAGTTAGGAAGCTATTACAGGTATCTAGGTGAGAGATGATTGTGATTTGAAGTAGAGCAGGTAACCAAGGGACAGAAAATTAGATTTAAGAGAGATTTAGAGGGGACTTGGGATTTGATGATGGATTGGATATGAGGGATAAAGAGAAGGAGGAGGCAAGGATGACTTCCAGGTTTTTAGTTTGGGCAATGGAATGAATGGTGGTACTGTTTACTAACATTTGGGAGGAGGAGTGCTTGGGGAGGTGAGTTAGGGAGGATGAAGGAAGAGGAGTTTAATTTTGGACTTGAACGTATGAGATGCCTATGGGCTAGCCACGTGGGAGTTTTTTGTCTGAAAAAACAGGTTGCAGGTCTGAAACTCACGTTGCTGCTTGGGCAAGAAGTAAAGGTTGGGACTCATGTAGGTACAATATGCTCTACCGTGCATACTTCTGTAACTTGAATTAGCTCATATATGATTGGTAAATAGGGAAATGATAGAATAAGCAGAAGTCATATTGGTTTTTGCTTCCTGTTCCTGCAACCTAAGCTCTGCTGGTATACACATCTTAGTTCCAAAAGGGGAGTGCTTCCACCAGGAAATATGACAATTCCATTGAACTGGAAGTTAAGGCTGCCACCTGGCCACCTTGGGCTCCTCATGTTTCTGAATCGACATGCAAAGAAATGAACTACTGTACTGGCTGGAGTGATTGATTCTGACTATTAAGGGGGAATAGGACTGCATCTACATAATGGAGGTAAAGAAGAGTTTGCCTGGAATACAGGAGATCCCCTGCCTGGAATACAGGAGATCCCCTATGGTGTCTCTTAGTACTACTGTACCCTATGATTAAAGTCAATGGAAAACTGCAACAACCCAATCCATGCAGGACTAACAATGGCCCAGAATCTTCAGGAATGCAGGTTTGGGTCACCCCATAAGGCAAAGAATCACGGCCAGCTGAGGAGCTTGCTGAGGGTAAAGGGAACATGGAATGGGTAGTGGAAGAAGGTAGTGATAAATACGAAATTTGACTACATGACCAGTTACAGAAATGAGGACTGTAATGGTCATGATTATTTCTTCCTTGTTTTGTTCTGAGTATGTTTGTATATGTTCATAAAACAAATATCTTTTGTTTTCTTCCCTAACCTTTTCCCTTATCATATGACATAATTGTATTAGTTTGATGCCATAATATTTAAGTATATCAAGTTTCGGAGTGAATATTACTCAAGGACTTGCACCCTATTCTGGCGGGAATTAGTGCATTTCCAGTTGTATACAGGACAGTTGAATATTGTTTTTACTTAGAGACTAAGTATGGTTTAAGGTGATTTGTATGGCTGCCAAGTTGACAAGGGGTGGACTGTGATGGAGGCTAATGTGTCAACTTGGCCAGGTAATGGTGCCTAGTTGTTTGGTCAAGCAAGCAGTGGGCTAACTGTAATACAAGGGCATTTCATGGACTTTAATCATCAGTGAGTTAATTGCATAGATGGCTGGTTACATCTACACTCAACTGAGGAGATTGCCATCAGCAATGCATGATGTCTCATCCATCAGTTGAAGGCCTTAAAAGGGGAAGTGATTTCAGCATTCAGAGAGAGAATTCCCATCTCTACTTCAGACAGTCAG
>PVKH010006239.1:0-21269 GCA_004027955.1 Chaetophractus vellerosus
TTTAGTATTCTATTTATTTGGTTATTTTTTTTTTTAATTTAGTTAAATGTATTCTGCATTCAAAGGACTGTCCACAGCTAGGGGGGTTGGGGAGTCAAGCAACCACATTCCAGGGCTCTATATTTCAGGGGTTAGGACAGCTAGCACAGCCTCCGTCGTCACGAAGATCCTGGGACAACCTCTTTCTTGCGCCTGATGTAGCCTTTGTCAGGCCGCTGTTGGAACCTCAATTCAAGCTGAAACAGCTGAAACTTCAACGCCAGCTGTCACCCTCCCGCACGGTCTCATAAATTCAGATTAAACCTTTCTGATTGTTTGCTGGTTTTGTTTTGTTTTTGAAAGTCAGGAGGTGGGAGGGTGGTTAGAAAAACAGTTTTAGTTTTCGAGTTTTTGATCGCTGTCCATAAGGTCCCCTGAGTCTTCTCAGTTGGGCAGTGCACAGTCATTTCTTCATTCAACAAACCTTTTTGCTAGGCACGTGTGCTGGGTTGGACAATACACAGATGTGACAGAAAAAGCAATCACTGGTCCTGGGGGCTTGACATCTACCCTGAAAAGCACCTGCATGAAAACTGTTTCTGTCTTGAGCACTGTGGCTGTTCTGGGGGGCGGAGAAGACCTATTTCCATTCAAATTGTATATGTTGGAACACAATATCCATAACTACTTTTTTGCCTTTGAGTTTATTCATCTTTTCTGTATAAAATATAAATTTCACATGAAAAATAGTAAATAAAATAATTTTTTATAAATAAATTACTCTTTTGCCTTTGATTATGGTCATCTTTTCTGTACAAAATACAAATTTCACATGAAAAATAGTAAATAAAATAATTTTAAATAAATAAAATTAAATAGATGAAACCCAACTTTTGAAACATAAAGTGATATTTAGGCAGCCCCATATTAGCCTGTGATTGAAAAGGAAAACACCTCCTAAAATTGCCAAGTGAAGGTCTGATTTAGGAGTTTCTGACAATCGTGTGCAAACGAAGTCAGGATTCTCAATTACACTGCATTTTAACTGACATTCTAAAATTGTATTTTATTTAGTGATCACATCATATATTTTTTCTTTCTTTAATGTTTAAAACCAATTTAATAATTTAAGGTGGTTTCTGCATTCTCTACCATGCATTTTTATTGTTTTGAAAATAGCAAACTATGATCCCAAAAATGTAAATTTTTTTCTAAATATTTTAAACTCTTCTAGAAAATATGCACTCTCTCTCTTGCTATACACAACTTCTTCTGAGGTGTAACAGATTCTGTGCTATCTTTTCAAGCCATTTTGGGCTATATTATGCACAGTAAAAATAATTTTGCTAATAATGTTGACAGACTGTAATTGTATATAACATGGTTTTTAGTTTATAAAGAGAATTGGATTTAGGTTTGTAAATACTTGAGGCATAACATCAATCAAAAACTGAGCATGGTGGAGAATTTTTGGAAACTAAAGGCAATTAAAAATGCATATACAGAAAAAGTTATTCAGGAAGAAATTCCTACCTAGGCTTTTTGACACTTGCAATAATTTTTTAAAGGGCAATGTGGTGTTTTAAAATTTTAATTTAGTTAAAGAAAACTCAACCCCAAAAAGCTGTTCTATTGCATTGAAACCTCATGAGGCAAGCTTCAGTCCTGAGCAAACAAAAGCAGCTGCATTTATAAACCCTTGAAAAAAGGGTTTATAATGCAAACGCTGCCATGACCTTAACTCCAGAGGTGCAAACACGCTGCTGTAATAGGAAAATTATGCATTAAAACAGAATGGGGTTCAAATAATGTTTTAAGATTTCTATTTGATCATATTTTGTAGCTTTTCCAGTTTCAAATAATAAATAAACTCATGCAGTTGAATGAGAAGGAAGCCCTGCTTCCTTCAAGACTGTTAAAATGTATGAATTTTATGGTATGTAAATTATATCTTAATAAACCCATTTAAAAACAAAAAACAAAGCAATGTATTTCTATTGGGGGCAAAAAGGAGTTTGAGAGGGTATGAGGCGCATCCTGTCATTGATTAGTACATAAGTATTGCTTGGTGACTAGGGATTTAGACCCACGAGGTGACTCACAAAATAATTCTGACATTTGCAAATGTTAAATGAAATTAACTACATTCTGAAACCACAGAAACACACACTTTAAACACGGTACAACAATTTGCTTTTGATATAAATGAAAAACAATGAATTCATTTTGGAATAATTTTCTAAAGATCCTAAAGGAAACAGAGAAACAGTAGATCTGAATCTTTCAAAAGAAGAGAAAAACAGACTGCAAGGAAGAAGAGAATACAGAGAAAGGCAATAGTGAAAAAGGAAGCAAAAATTCAATGATGTGAAAAAAAAATAAAGGAAGGGATTTAAGACAGATAAAGGAGGTGAGAAGATAGTTTTGATGAAACTGCTAACATTTTAATATTCTGAGAGGAAAAAAATGTAAGAATAGAAAATTCTCTAAGATGAAAGGCTAATAAGATATCAATGTGAGGGGTTTGATTCTATTAAATTAGAATTTGGAAAACAGCAAATGGAAAGTGAGTTTTCATTTCTAATAGTGAAAATTAAAATTTAGATT
Organism: Chaetophractus vellerosus; assembly: GCA_004027955.1. NCBI lineage: Eukaryota > Metazoa > Chordata > Mammalia > Cingulata > Chlamyphoridae > Chaetophractus > Chaetophractus vellerosus. Next base: position 2,587 of record PVKH010006239.1, read on the forward strand.
TGAAAAGATTAATACTGGTATAATCTTTGATATAGAAAACCAAATCCTAACTGTCGTGATTGTCTGTGAGTCAAGACAATTTGACCAGAATCTTCCAGACCGCGTCTTCCTTTTGGGACGCTGAGGCGCATGTGGAACCTGAGGAAACACAGTTGCCTAGCACGGATCAACCCAGGGCTTCCACTAAGAGATTCTCTTAATGTTCTAAAGGGAGGTAAACATCTGGATAAAATTGCTACAGAGAAAGGGATGCTGGCTTCTCATCTATTTTCATTGATTTAAGGAAAACCCAACATGTTTTTAGTTTTTGCTTTTGTTCTTTGGAGGTGAGGCAGGACGCTGAGATTCACAGTGACCTTGGTGCAAGAGCAATACAAAGCAGGGTCATTATTAGGAAAGTGGGTGGAAAGTTCTTGAAGCAGGAAGGTTGTGATTTGCTCTCTGGGGGATGAGGGTGGATTTTCATTTATTTGAGGGTGAAGCCGCTAGAAATCACCCAGACACAGGTATGCTAAGGCCTTGGTCCTTCCTAAAAATCACCTAACAGGACCCTATGAAGACCTATGGGGATCCTGAATGGGAAGGGCATACAGCTGCTTTGGGAGGCTTTTGTAGAGCCCACCCTACTGGGGATTTTGTGCTACAGTTTCACTGGGCATGGCATTCAGTACCGGTGCCTGCGTCTGTGCATCTTGGCAGTGGTATTGTGTACACAGCCACAGTCCCATTCATCTTGCAGGAACAGTGCAGACCTGGGCTCTTGTCGCTGTGACGGGGGGTGGGGGGGAGGGTCACAGCACCACTAATGTCCTAATAAAATCAGCCTCTGGGATCTGAACCCTAACCTTTCTGACACCCTCGGCACACTGCTGTTTTCTATTAGAACTTTTCTTTAGATCCGAAGACCAAGCTAGGCAATGAAGCGGGCCCTTTGCTGCCTCCATCTTCTACCGCTTGAGATGAACTAATTGTGAGGGTTTATATAATAACCTTAGTTATAGCTATGTCTGGAAAGAAAAAACTAAGCGTACTTTCTGACAAAAGAAAGGAAAGAGAAGGCGGCGGTGTGGAGAGAAATGTGCAGCAACATTTCACATCTGAATGTATGTGCTGCGAATTGATGGTGCCGGCAAAGTTGGCAATGGAGTCTCAGGCTAGTCAGGAGCGTATCTGACTGATCAGTCCCTGAAACAGTAGCACTCTGTGGAAATCATTTGAAAAATAAAACTAGGGGATTTACATGCAATGTGAAATTCACCTCAGATTCTGAATGCAATTTTCCAAGGAGTAGGTAGACTTCCAGCTCTGAAATAGATCCTCTTATTTTGAACTTACCGTTTCTTTTTTATGTGGGTTTTTTGAAAGATGAAAATACCATTTGGTCCCCCTTTCCTCTTTTTTTCTTGAGTAAAAGCTTAAAATGAAAAAAATATAAAGATTCTATGGGCAACATATATCTAAGAGAAAAGCTAACATTGAAGGGGAACACACATCTTCACTTTTATTGCTTTCTCTCAAGGTTTAAATCAGGGAAGATCTTGAAAGGATCTTATTTCTCAGCTCTTTTTTCTTGAGTCTGGAACCTTTGACTGATGAACAGGGAGGCTGGCTTGGCAACTCTGCCTCACCTTTATGAATGGGAGGTGAGTCTGCCATGTTTTAACAATGAAAACTGGTTTGAGTAGGATAACATTTTTCCTCTCCAATATGAGATATGATCCTCTCTTGAACAAACTCAACTAAATAGCTTCTTTAAGGGGGCAAAGCTATATTTAAAAACAAAACAAAACAAAACAAAAAAACTTGCCACAACTAGAGGTACAATGATGCAGGAGTTGGACCTAGTGGAAATGAGGAGGGGAGGGCAGGCGTAGGTGAATGGATGGTGAGGGCATGTCCCAAGACAAGAGGGCTAGAAAGGCCAGGAATGATGCCTTGTGAGAGGGCTTGTTCAGAAGCTGAGAAGGGATTCCAGATCTTGTGAGAACAGAAAAAGGACAAGTCTGTGGCTTTTGGCATTCATGGGACCAAGGGCAAATTCTGCCAAAAAACAAAAACAAAAACATTTCTGAAACCAAAATTTCAACTAGTTCCTTGCAACATCACTACTTGTCTCAATATGGCTAGTCAACAGGTGATTAGCAGTTGCCTTTCTATCTATAAACCAGCAAAGTCTTTCCATAAATGCATTGGGATCCCATGGAAATATGTGATTAAGACCACTATATGCTTACAATTACATGTCAATTACAGGATCCTGCAAAACACAAATTAAAGAGAGTTTGGGAGATATAACTAAAACATGGTGTTAAAATTCTAAATATTCAACAGATGATTCACATCATCTCAGAGCCAAATCCAGGATCTCTGCTACCTTAGAGAGATGGGACTTTATGCTGCTCAGACTGAACACAAAAAGTACAGAGATACAGAGACAGAACAGGGACTTATGCCTGCAAAAATACCTTCCAGCATGTAGCCACAAATAAAAGACATCGCAGAACAAATTGTAGCTGCTCACTCCAGCCACAGTTTTATCACTTCAATGTTCATATGTTACTTGTATAATGCATTTTTAAACTAGCAATAATGAAAATCTGAAACTTAAAGCGGGTTGAAAGAAGAGATTCGTGTTGTTTCATACCAGGATGGTTTGGGAAGACATAAAAGCTACATGAAAATTTAAATGCAATTATTATAGAGTAGAATATTTGGATGGAAAGATGTGGAGGGTGTTGTTTTTGATAAGATGGTCCCACTTGACAAGACCTGTCACCACTCTGGAGCTCTCTATTGTCAACAAAAGATGAAAGGCCATCAGAAAGAATTAACTTCTCCTTTTAAACAGTTTGGAAATGTCAGAGAGGTCAGAGAAGATATATTTCTTTATATGGCATATTTACCTGATGAGCTTTCTGGCAACAATGTGTTTTTACTTTCCATTCAAGTTTGTCTAAAATCTTGGCAATTGATCACAGAAAATGACAGCTGACAAGGAAGCACTATGATTGGCTGAGGTCTGTGTCAATCATAGCAGTTTCAGGTATAGGCAGAACAAATTAGTCCTAATAGCAGTAATTGGCAACTATGGAAGAAAAAAACCCTTCTCGGTCTCCTTTTGCATTTTCCATAGCTATTAATTTGGTTTCCAGTTACATGGAAGCCAATTTAAAACCTTTTATAACTCATACCTCACTAGTGGACCTATTGTTCATATGTGTTCCTGGGAAAACTCAATAGCCATTGCAAAATTATACATACATAATGTATATAAATAAAATGTATCTCCACATTAAATGTAAATATTTTTCCTTTTTTCTTTAAAAAAAAGAAAGAAAAACTCAGATGTTATTTACAATTGCCTTAGTAAATTCGTTTGAAAGACACATCAGATTTAATATTATGAGGAAGTATAGTTTCATTTTAAACAACATGAGGCCTGAAGGTGATTTCACATTTCAAACGTACGTTTCTCCTTCTAAAAAGGAAAGTGGTAAGTTAAAGCAAGTTCAAGTACTATTGTAGCAAGCTAATTCCCTTTTTCCACATGCGATTCAGAGAGAAAGGTCAAGTCTGCTGTCACTTCTCTCTAACTGATGCTCAGCGCTTGTGTGCACTGAGCATGATATATTTAAAAGAAGCCACGCACTCGGCCATTTTCTGCGCCAACTGTATTAATCATAAACCCGCCATCTTGAGCTGAAATAAGAGATTAGGTGCAGAAGAGTTTGTAAACAGTAAATACACAAGAAGTTCTTTCTGCTCAAAACTAAACTATTTCCCCAGCATTTGGAAATGTAAGTAACCCTTGCAACTGGGAGAAAGGGGCTCTCCCATCAGCTGTAATTTAAATGATGGGCTCCTTATAAGGTGGGAATCTAGCTGCAGACCACTCAGGCAGCGGGATCCTGAATCAAGCCCTTACAATGAGGTCAAGAAAACAGAGAAGGGCAAACAAAAGGTACTGAATGTTTAAGACAAATATAAGATGTGAATTACTCTAAGAGAAGTTGCTGAAATACACACTGGTGGACATGCAGGTAAATTTGGTATGTACTGACATACAATATAATTATTTGTATTCTAAGTAAATAGTCCTTAATAATTTAAGAATTAAATTAAATCGTTTAAGATAATACAACATATGAAAAGCAATCTCAAGAAAATGTACCATCTATGTCAATTTTTTTTTATTAGGAGGATTGATTTCCACTATTTAGTTTACAGAGATGTATGTATATATGAGGTGTAGATGCCTGAAAAAATAGTTTCTTAGTTAAAATTTCTAGTAAGTTAGATACAATCATTTGACTAATTATTAGTCAAATTATTGTTTCATCAGAACTGTTTTTGCAGGAGAAAAATCACTGAAGGGACCTCATTTATAGGCTATCATGTTATAAGAGAGTCTACAATACGGAGGGCAATAAAATGTTACTCTGCTTTAAAATAAATAATATCATTGAAATCATTAGAATTGACATATTTTCAGATTAGGACAGTGACAGTGCCTTCCTTCACCTACCCAGATGCTACCCCTTCTTTTCATAAATGTCTCACTTGGGTGTCTTAAATAATGTCCTCGTGTCATCTCTCTTTGACTCCCAAGGCAGGGCTGCCTGTGGACTTCTCCTGGCTCTGCAGGTTGGCCTATGAGGCAATAGAGCCACTTCTTTCTAAGCCATTAACTAATGTTCAGGTGCTGCCAGATCACTCATAACGGAAAATCCATGCAACTCACAGGGTCTTCTTTTGCTTGGCAAATGAATCTGTTACAACTGGACACTAACAGTGCTGTCTGGAGTCTTTTGCTCAGTCAATAATGATCATCATTATAGTATTCCACAGTTAGGACAGTTCCTCATGGCTGAATTACCCAGCCTGTTAGAGGCAAGGTCACCATCACTGTCAACTGGTGTTCTTAAATGCCTACTGGTGATTCTTCATCAAATTAAATTCCACCGAAGATTAGGAAATTCTCTCCATGTGAAGATGCAAAGATAATCACTTCTACAAGGAGCAAGGTACTCTGCCAGGTTCTTTATGGCTGTGTAATTTGTAAAATAATGAACATATAGAGTAGAAGATTATTATCATTCTCCATTTACAGATAAGGATACCGAGGCTCAGAGAACTTCATATCTTACTCAAGATCCCACAGCACATAATGACAGTTCAATATTCAAAGTTGGGTCTTTTCTTTCCCCTTTACAGGAGGATTAAAGAATTGAGAAGCAGTGTTTAAAGACTCACATGTGGATTTCAAACCACAGACAATGGCTGGAACTCTAACCACCTTATTTTATATCTGAGACACGCTCCTCTTGATGGAAATGGCTTTACATTTTTTAAAAGGCAAAACTAAAATTCTGCTAATTCTTTGGAGGCAGAACAGTACCCCCAAACTAAGACTGGTCCCAAAGATGCCAACTGGACACCATTATGTCTTCGGGGGCAATTGCTTCAATCCTAGACAGCCATTCCTTTGCTGTTACTTTCCCTCACCTTTTCTAAACCAGTATCTGGCCTAGTGATGTGACAAGGGGCACAAGAGTGATGGGGCTGTTACATGTTACAGTTGACTACCATGGATAATTTAGAGGATGCTCATGGGGGAAAAAAAGAAGAACATGTATTAAATCAAAAACGTCCTAGACCATTGGAACACTGGTCAGCTCCCATATCCATGCATGTTTAAGATGGGGAGATAAGGAAAAATAAAGGTAAAAGCTGCCTTATGAGAAGGCTCAAGATAAAGACCTCTTCAAATTTCTACCCAAAGTTACACAAAACAATAAAAATGAGCAGCACTTGGAAAATAAAAGGTCTGTAAAGCTATCGGGATTTCTCTTTTACCTTTTTGAACTCAGATAGTCAGTGTTCTTTCTATGGCTTGTGATTAATACCGTACAAAGTTTAGAGTCCTCTTGCCTACCTACCCAAATTTATTCTCACTTTTTCCTGATACCCAGCTCAGCTGCAGACTGCTGGACATTCCAATCTCCTGCCTTCTCTGTGCCTCTCACCAGGAATGCTTCTCTCCATTTGCCTGACAACTAAACCCCAAACCACACCCCTCACCACCCACCCATGAAACCATCGCTGCTTCCATCACACCATTTCTCTGCACACTCAACAGTGTAGCCCACCCCTCAATTTATCGTATACTACCCTGTACACCTTACTGTTAGTTGTTTATCTGGCTAAATTGAAGGAACATGGCTTAGATTTCTTCTGTACCTCCAAAATACCTAGCACTCTAGTAGACTTTAAAAATAGTCATTATCCAGTTGATTAATTTAACCCACAGACTGCCTTTAGATTCCCAGAGCTACAACTGCATTAGATGGGTAGGGCGCTCCTAGGATATTGGAGGTGGCAGAAAAAGAATGCCCTATTTTGGTAGCATCCTAAGAACAAATACACAAGCTTAATAGCACACATCTGTTTCACAGACTGAGATTTATAAATGGAAGCATTGATTTCAAGTGTCAAAGAAACATAAATATCGCTCTTAGGGCAATAAATGAAAAACAAAACTGAAAGGCTTTGATGACATTTCCACTGGGTATCTGTCACTCACTGCATTTGTTTCCCAGTTGCTAAAACAAATATCAAACAATGGGTTGGTTTAACAACAAGACTGGATCGGCTCGTGGTTTTAGAGGCTAGGAAGGCTTGCTTCCTCCCCTCAACTTCTTCTGGCTGGCCTGCAGTCTTCAGGGTTTCTTGTCTTTTCCAGCATGTGGCAATCAATGCACCTGGTGGCATCTTCTCCTTTCTCTTCCAGGTTCGGTTGACTTCCAGCTTCTGGCTGCTCCCAGTGGCCTCTGTCTCTCTCCATCTTACTTTCACTCTGTTTATAAGGGACTCCAGTAATCTGGATTACAGCCCAACCTGATTCATTTGGGCCACACCATAACTGAAGTAACATCGTGAAGAGATACTATTTACAATGGGTCCACACCCACCAGAATGCAGGCTAAGACCAAGAACATGTCCAAACTGGAGTACACAATTCAATCCACCACACTCACCAACTTCAACCTAATTAATGAAATTTCTGTTTGGTTTAAAGTATTCATGAAGCATCAGTAGATGTTCTGTGTGGAGATGTGGGAGATGGTAGCAAGGATGTCTCAACAGTTAGGACCGGTTAGCAATTTCTAAGCACTTTCTTTGAATAAAAAGTCTCCAGTTTGAACCCATAATACTTGACTGCTAGAGTTGATGCAGCTTAAGTTTGTCCAAATTTCTGCAAGGTTGCCTTTTCCTTCCCAAGCTCATCATTTATCCTCTTCCCCTTAAATGAAAGCAATGGCTTAGGGACCAAAGTTAGTTGGACTGTATCTTCATTTATTAATTGCTCCTTACACAACTCTTGACAATATCTTCAAAGGCTACAAAGTACTATTCAGGAGATTGTAAAGTTGGCCAAAGAATTAATAGTAAACATTTTGAAATAGCACAGCATTAATAGATGAGTAGGAGATAGCTGAGCAGAGCAGAAAAGGCCAGGGTCTTTGAATGATGTATCACTGGGTGGGAAACCTGGCTAGGCCCTCAGATTATCTTAAGCAAATTGTTACATCTCCCTGCACCTTGGTCTCCTCATGTGTAAAATGGGGAATATAGTATCTATCTCACAGCTTAACTGTGATTATGAACTCTAATAATGCATTTTATTTTTTTAGCACCGAGGACGATTATTAAGTGAGGAAGGGAAGTTGGGAAGGAAGTTGGAAAAGAAATCCTACTTTCATATGGCCCATAGGTCTCCTCCATTTTGCCCTGAGCCATTACCCCTTATATCTCCTTCAGGAGTTCCAGCCCCTCATTGTCTCACTTCTGCAACATTATCTACTATTCTTTCCCATTTAGACTTGCCAACCTGCCAAATTTCCAGGTCTCGACAAAGCACTGCTGGATAAAACAAATATTTCATTAACAATCTGTCCCCAGGTGCTACAAATGTTCCACCTGAAATGAAAGTAGAAATTCATATGGTCTTCCCCTCCAGCGGTCTCATTCTCTGGCAAAATAGAGGTTTAATTAAGGTCAAACCTCCCAAGTCATAGCAGAGGATGAATTTAGGTCAGTGGAAACAGATTTCTAGTTAATTTGATCTAAATGGTTGTGTTTATTTGGGGAGGGAAGGAAAAGGCCTTTGAAAATGGCGGCTCCTGGTTAGTATGGGAATGGGGAGAACAGGCAATAGAGAATGTTTGAACTATATGGACATGGATATTTTAAAGGAAAATTCCTGAGAATTCAGAAAATGTAAAACTATGACTGCACAACCCTCAACTCCAGATTAAATATCTATGAGAACAAACTACCAGGATATTCTTGACAAGGCGAAGATGGAGGAGGTTCTTGACCAGCTTGAAGACCCCCACATATCCAGCTGGAAATGTACTGAACTCTTCCAACAACGACTTATGAGTAGCAAAGAAAAAAACAGATGTACAAACCAGGGAAGCAGATGCAGCACAGGACAGGAGGGTTTTAAATGTCACCAGGGCCAAGCATCATTTTAGTAAATTCTAATGAAGATTTCTATGTTGAGGGGAAAGTGGGGGCGATGAATACACAGTCCCCTGGACTTACATTCTTACTTATTATTCATCTTTTCCCCTTTGTCTCTGTTTCAAGCTTTCTTTATACTTCATGGTCACTCGTCTCATAACTTCGCTCAATATAACTCTACAGGCTTAGACGTAACTTGTGTTCTATGCCTGCCTCAGACATGGACATACTTTCCCTGCCTACCAGAACTCGTTCACAGGCCAGGGTGCAAAGAATTATAACATCCTAATTTAGCAATAAATCCAGGCTGTGGGGGTCTGTAGTTTATAAGATTTGAAGAGCTCTCTGTGAGAAAGGGATATAGAATTAGTTGCAAAGGTTAATATTTACTTAAAATGAGAAAATAAAGCACAATAAGTAGCTGGGAACTTGGATATTCAGGTCCCTTCTTCTGAGACTTCTTTGAGCTTCCTGATGATATCTGGCTTTCCGTTCCTACCTGGAGGCAGCTCCGAGCACTCAAGGGTACCACGTCAGAGAAAGCCCCTGAAGTTAAGGCCCATTTGCTTCCACCTTAAATCCATTCTGCACTAATTTCTCTAAAATAAACATGGGAAGGTGAACACCTACCTCCCTGATTTGCTGTCAGGATCTGGCAGGCATTTTTTTACACTTAAAGGTAATGTCCATTGTCCCTACATTATTAGCTTGTGGTGATCTGTGGTGTTTCATCTCTGTCCAAAAAGTGAGACAGTGGATTGTCAAACAAGTTGCTTAATTGTAAAATTCAGAAGGGCCTATTACATTTTAAAAGTGCAACATATTTTCCCATCTAATTCAAAACTGGGAATGTTAAACTTAAAGAGTCTTTCCAGCTTCTGTTAGTGACAGACAGAGCTCCCCAAGGGGTGGCTGCCTTCAAAGACAGGTAAATGAGGGCCCATATAAAACAGCCAAGTATTGATGTTGTAGTAAAATTCCAGAAAAATACATTGGCAGACAAGTAAATTTGTCACTAATAATTTAATGTAATTTCCCTAAAATGGAGGTAATAGGTACTCAGGGAATACACCTCCAGGGTTTACATCAAATGTGCATGTGGAAAATCGTAGAATAATATTTTTTTTAAATGTAGATGCTTTGTCTGACATGTTGGTTTATGATGAAAATTATTCTTCCAAAATGAAAATGGGGAGGGGAAAAATATAACCTCCCCAAAACATATCCTTTAGCTCCCAAACCTTTCCTGGTGGTGGCAATTGAGAAGCAGTGACTGACTAGAAGCTGGAACATTTGTTTGCATTTTATTTCCCCCTTAAAATGATGTACTACAATTACCAAATATTAATGAACCAATCATGTTGCAAATAGTATTTCCAGTGTCACTCTGAGTTATAGAATCTAATATTGGGCTCATTTGAAACATTCCAAAGTTGCATATTTTTTCCCCCTTTGCAAAGTGACAGCTCAAATTGTGTTTAGTTGCATCCGTCCAACCATGAGCAAATCAAGTATAAAAATTTCATTTTGTCTAAGTGTTAATGCAATTTTTTAAGCTCATGTCCTAGGATGGCTCACTTTGCACTCTGCTGGATGATATTAGATGCTGCTTAAACACTATTATCAATTATATTACTTGGTGCCAGAAAATTTTAAAATAACACTTGTTTGGGACTCAAGTCATGAAATTCCAAGAAAGGGAAAATACAGACTGGAAAAAAAATTCTTTAGCTTCTTCAAATGCTCCAATGTTTATGTTTTATATTACAAATAGGCTGATTTCCAGCTATAAATCTGAATTTCATTGCTGTTATCGTGGGTTTAATATGAAAAAGGACCTGCAGTGTGCTAAGGCAATAAGGAGAGTTGCCACTGTCATAAACTCAGCTGCTGGATGGAACAACAAGAGTCAGGAGCAGGAGGCAGGAGAAGGAAAGGCTGTAGGAGAGATAGGAGCCCTAAGGTAGAACCATCAAAATTATGAATTAATATAAAAGTCAAAATTATAGAATGTCCATCATTTTTCTATAGAATATTGACAGAGAGAAATGAATTCAGCAGATAATAAAGAATCTATCCCCCAGAAAAAAAGGAAAGAAAGCAGTCAAATATGCTGGCTTCATAAGCACATTTCATCAAATGTGCGCGCTTAATACAACTGCCAGGGAAAAAAAAGCCTGATCCAATTTTGTAGGAGGTCACTGTAAGAAGTCCCTGGCTGTTAATGTGCCTCAGCTTTCCCTGATTTCTTACTCCAGGTAGTCAGGCCAAATGCTGCCTCATGCTCAAAGACATTTCTTCTTTTCCCAGATCCAATCTCACGCACACTTATGCGTGCAGGATGGATATGACTGTCATAATGAATGCTAATGGCGAAAGTTGCCAAATGGTGTCGATTATGGCCCCATTTTCATGGGCCCAGAGCATGGAAAAATTTCATCTTTCCTATTACCACATTTCCAGTAGCTATTCTACCCTCTCTTAGAGGGGGTGGCAGGGGAGGTGATTTTTATGTTAGGTGTCTGAGAAAAATGTCTTTGGATTCTGAAGCCATTTAAATATAATATATATGTGGAGCTATGAACAACACATGCCAGGCTTTTATTTACTTATGCAACCACAGCTAGATCTGCACCATTTGGGTTTGTAAATCAGGCATGCAAAGTCTGCTAAATTTGTAGAACGCTGCTGTTTGCACAAAGCAGGTTATGTTTTTTGATAATTCAGAATAATAATAAAAATAACACTTTACCAACAAGAAGGCATATACCTTGCAGTCAGATTACAGCTCACACCTGCCTAGTTCAATGTGTTCACACTCAACTCAGTTTATATGTAACAGAAAAAACCTGGATTCTCCTTCTGGTGCAGGATTTTGGCTTCCTTTGTTGTCTGGGGCTCCAGGCAAGAATTAAATGCTAATTCTCCAAGGCAACCACTGCATTCAAGGAATTAACTGCCTCTCTCTTCATCTAGAATGTATATCTAGTCATGTACCAATTTGGGGAGATTGAGAAATCCTCTCAAATCATTCTCTGTGTTTTCATGGTCAGATGAGGGACCCTGGCTGGAAGAGGAGGCAAGCCTCACTACTCAACGTTAAGTAATGTCTGCAGGCCAGTTGCACCAGGATGAGCTAGCAAGCTTGTTAAAATGCAGATTCTGTTTCAGGGGGCCCAGAGGGGCACTGAGGACGCTATGGTTCCATCAAGCTCCCAGGTAATGCTAATGCTGTTGGTCCTGGGACCACTCAGCACCAAAGCTTGAAGGCTCCAAGGCTCTCCGCTCTCCATGGAATAAAATTCTCAAATGACATAAGACTAAATAAGGGAGCAGCTGAATAGGAAGCATGAATACAAGCAAAGCCATAGAAGAAAACACCATTGTTTTGTTTTCTTTGAATCCATCTGAGCCAGAAAACATAAGATTTTCCCACTTTAAATGTGTATTTACATAGGAATTGTGTGCCTCATTTTCCAATCTAAAATCAGGATACATATTCTGACTTGTAAATCTATTTATATGAAAAGGGTTATAATGCACTGAAAATGAAAAAGAATTGAGTGGCATGAAATAGGAACCATGTGAGAAATGTTAGGTTTATGGGCACCAAAGAATGGCCCACACTGCCCTTTGCTGCCTGTGCTGCTTTTCTCTGGAAGACCTTCCCTTCGTTCCACCTGCCAAACTCTTCCTACCCTTCAGTGTCCAACTCGGGCTTTCTATCTTCCCTGAAATCTCTCCAGCCCTCCTATCCTTTGCCTACTGTCCTCTAAAACATGGTGATGTTCATATTTGGAATGCCCTTATATGATAGCACTGCATTGTTTTGCTTTCTAGTTGTTTCATCTGACTCCCTTAGCCAAAGAAGTTTCTTCAAATATTCAGCCCAATGAATATTTACATAGCATTTATTTTGTTCTAGACTCTGGCCTTGGTGTAAGAGATGAAGGGATAAAGAACTTCTGATGCATAAATAAATATCTTTGCTCCTAATATCAAAGAATTCATCATAATATTGTAGGGATGATTGACATGAAAACAAATAAAAATAATTTACTGTCCTGATTATAAACTAGAAGAATATACCCCCCAAGAGACATTTTCTTAATCTTCATCTGCATTCCTGGGGTGTTAACCCATTTGTAAACCATTTGTACATTTACATATTTTTGAATATGCTAAGGAGAGTCAGGTGTGGGCTCATTTGTGACTTGAAGATCCTATTTAGGTGTGGCCAACTAAATCAGGGTGGGTCTTAATCTGTATTTCTGGAGGCTTTATAAGGAGAGGAAATTCAAAGGCAGAAGCCAGAGAATCTACATGAAGAAGAAGTCAGCAGAAACCAGAAGAGCAGATACAAGGAGAAAGAGTGACCCACAAGGGACAGGAGGCAGAGATGCAAGCCAAGGAACCCCAAGGATTGTGGTAAGCCAGCACCGGAAAGCAGCGGACTTCAGGGAGAAAGCATGGTCTTGCTGAAGCCTTGATTTTGGACTCCAAGCTTCCTGAACCGAGAGCCATTAACTTCCTATTGTTAAACCAACCAGGGAATGGAATTTGCCATAGCAACTCTGGTAAACTAAGATAATAGTGGGTTTTGCCAAGTGGGAAGAACAGCTTAAGCAGAGGAAATTTTGCTAAAGGTTAAGGGCAAGACACATGCAAAGACACAAATGAATGCAATAGCAAAGTGAATCCAGGCTGTATGAACTATTATAATTGTAAGACCTTAGAGAGAGATGGAGGGAAGAGGAGACAAAATTGAAGAGGTAGACAGGGGTCATGCCAGGAAGGGTTTCATATGCTATGCAAAGGAAAGAGACCAAGCAGGTAAGACATAATCAGATTTGCATTCCAACAAGATCAGTCTGTTGATCTAGTAGAAGAGAGCATCATAAATTCCTTAACATATTTTTCCAGCTAGAACATTTGAGGCACAGAGGTAGGAGCAACTCAAAACATACTGGTCAGTTTAAGAGAAATCAGACTGTTGATTCTTTTGACTTTAGCTCTTTTGAATGAAGAATCTTGCATAAACCCGAACCGGGTGTTGTTCTAAATCATTTGTACCTATTAACGATCACATCTGGGAGGGACTTGACATGCTTTAGGAAAACTATTGTTAATGGTAAGTGTACCGGGAGTTGACATAAAGAAGGAAAAAAAGTAAGGAGCCAGAACAAGTCATGTAGAATTATGAGTTTCTTGAGATCAAGGATTTTTGTCTTGTTGGTCACGGTGTCCAGTGCATAGCCCCCAAATTGGGAGTATCTATTTAATGATTCTACCTAATATCTACTCCCAAATTTCCACTTCCAAACCATTATTCCTTTAATTAACACCTCTGAGGATAAGTAAAGCAATTTATAAACTTTCTTCATTATCAAAATATCATTGGGTGGTGTTATAATCTCTTTAAGTTACTATGTTATCCAATCTCCCCTCCAAATTTGTTTCAATTCTTTTTTTTTAAGATTTTATTTATTTATTTATTATATATCCCCCCCCTTTCTGCTTGTTCTTGCTGTGTTCATTTTTGCATTCTTCCGTGTCTGCTTGTCTCCCCCTGCTGCGGTGACCCGCCGAGTCAGCTCACCGTGCGGCGGCCTGCCTGCTCGTGGTGGCTTGCCCTGCCCGCGGCGGCTTGCCTTCTCGAGGCGGGCTGCCTGCTCGAGGAGGCCCTGGGAACTGAACCCAGGGCCTCCCATGTGGTAAACTGGAGCCCTAACAATTGAGCTACAGCCAGTTCCCTGTTTCAACTCTTAACTCAAAAAAATTTGATGATTACTGGGGTTCAAACTTATGGAGCTTTTTAAAGAAAAAGCATCCATTCATAAAGCATTTCTATTTTTTTAAGCTAGGAAAAATAATTTGCCAGGCGGTCTCTGGCCCAAATGAGCTTATATTTGCTTTTAAACAAATGTTCTTTGCCATAAAACAAGGGGACCAGAGAGGGGGACTGAATAATCTAAATCCTAAAAATCCTGAAAAGTTGAAATTTCTCTAGTCATAAATCCCCTGTGTTCCTGAGAGTAACAGGTTCTAGGCCTGCCTTACCCACATAGTAGTTACTCAATAAATCAACACTTGATTTGACTAAAGATGACTAAATATGTAGGTTCTGAATTATATTGGTAAACTTCTGAATTTCCTGTTTCATGGTGCCTCCCCTATTTCTTTCTATTGTATTCATGTCCCTTAAATAGGCTAAACTTTAAAATGAAAAGCAGTAAGCCTTCAGGACCAAATCTGTTTGAATGCCCTCCCCACCCTCTCGGAAATGTATAGAAGCGTGTCCCTGACTCGAGGGGTTTCATGCAGAACCCGGCCCGTAGATATGTGAATGTCCGTGAGCCAAGCAAGCCCTTGGAAAGAAGGGGTGTGTGGCTGTATAAATCCTGATATAGGAGGACAATGAATCTACACTGCACACACAGCCCCACACCTGCCGTCACACACTCTAATAAACCCCCGCCTGTGTTCCTGTGACAAAGTTGATCCCAAAGGATAGAGAGCAGTGATGGGAAATATAAATCTGTACCAATAGCCAGGCATCCCTCCCACCTCCCGCGTGCTGCATGTGTGTGTGCACAAACAAGGCCGCCGATACGTAAATACTGGGAGAGATGCAATCCATCTCCCGCTGCACATTCTGTTTCCCTTCCCGCTCTGTATGTTGTCTGGCATTTCATACAGTATTCAGAAGGATGGAGATTGCCCGGCCCTTTGTTCAGAGTAAGTAAGCAGGGGGGTCTGACTACAGCAGATTCAGAGATTTTATTTTCCTTCCTTCCTGGAGAAAAAAGAAATCACCTTCTTAAAATTGCATTGCTGGTGTTTATGACTCACATTAAAGGCAAAGCAAGCTCCACCTCCAAATTGAAAAGTCATTTATGATATTGTGGACTTAATATGAATAAAGGCCCAGTGTTTTCCAAGGCACCAAATAAAGAAGCACCTACCGTAGGACTAATCGCAGGAGGGAATGAGAAGAAGATGGAGACTGGGTGGGGTAATAAAAGACACAGCAAACTCAAAAGCCATAAATTGATATGAAGTTACAAAGAAATGAAAAGAGGAAAAAACCCACAAAAACTCCATGGCGTTTCCATCATTTGTTCCTTGGAAATGGACATAAAGAGATGAATTTAAAACATACTTGAATCTCTGCCACTTTCCTTTTCCGATTTGGAAATCCTACTAGTTAAAAGTATGATTGGGGCAACTGAAACAGCTCAAGCTACAAGACAGGTTGCATACTAAATGGGAGGAGTGTGGGGAGGTTTGAACAGCTAGTTTCTTTCAACCACACAAGAAAGAGGTAATGGAGAGAATGGTACAGGTTTAAGCAGGCTCTTGATATAAATGAAAATAAAAACCTCAAAAACTTTTATATCTTTGTAGCATTTGGCTAATGAGTCACTGAAACCATTCCCAGCACATCCATCATCTCTATTGCAACCACTCTCTCTCTCTAATTGGTCTAGACAGGTGTCATGATATTTCAGCACACTGAAAAAAATTCCAGGGGTTTTTCAGTGAGACTGAAAGGTAGACACTTTGGAAAATGTTAGTCTAATTCCAATCTTCTTTGAAACAGTTTACATTAAGCAAGAAAATCAAGACAGATGAAAGTCTCCAAATTTAACTCTACCTCTAAAAACATCAATTATATGGTCAAAAGGGAAGGTGTAAATTAATCTGATAATTTGGGAGGGGGAGAACTGGCTCTCAGAAGAAATAGGTTGTGTTGATCTCAGGCTCTCACTTCACCAATATTAGTTTCCTAAAGCAAGCAAAATTAAATACATACTGTTTCAAATGTCAACTTCACCTTGCCATAAAGTGACTAACAACAATTTTATGATATCAAATGGCTTCAGGTATTGTACAGTACCTTTCAGGAAACAGTGTTTCACCGGAGAGGAAAGATGGACAGACAGCAAATTACGAAGGGAACAAATCTAAGGAATGGACCTGCTATCACATTTTTAACAGATACAACAGCTCATTAATGGTTTTTTAAAGTTGTATTTCAGCAAAGTTGTGACATAAGTGAACATCAGTCAGGAAACAGAAAGTCCAGCTGGTGCCTCACTGTTAACTCATACACTCATGGAAATAAGTAAGAACAGCCCAAGATAAGGACAGAGCGTCAGGCTTAACTTTTAATTTCCTGGTCGTTATCGGGAAGAATCACAATCTCATTGCTATTTAAAGATATTTTTAAAAAATCTAATTTCTTTGGGAGAAGGGATGGCTATGCAATAAAGAACACTCTCCAGAGAAAAAAGGTGAAATGAGTTTCTAATTCTGTTTTCTTTTGTTTGCTTTAACCCTGTAATGAGTCTAGCTGCTGATACACTAAGCTTAACTAACTTGAAACTGATGCTGTGCATTCTGGTGTCAGAGCCTTCCCTGAGAATATGTTTCGACCTGGGGTGGTGGTAAGGAACCACGAAGGGTGATTCCTAAGATAGGAGAACAGGACAGCATCATTCAGAGTTGTTGAGGATGCCATAAAGAAGCTTCAGAGTTGGGTCTTGAGTCCAGTAGGAATTTTAGGTGTGAATTTTACCCAGATCTCCACCTATCTATATGCAAAATCTTTCTGAAATGAACAGGCCCACAAATACCAACTATTGCCTAGGAATATTAATTTTTCTTCTGCATATGTTAAAAATATGTATCTTCTGCAACAATTCAGATAGAGTATTCAGAGCTGAAGATTTCAAGAGAAAAATAAATGCTATCAAAGAAAGGAAATTCCAGCTTAGACCAATGGGCTTTAGAACTTAAAACACATAATCCCCATGTAGCTACCATTTTATCTATTTAATCTATGCGGCATCTAGCTAGAGATAATTTTTCTCTATCTATATATAAATTACAAATCTATGCCCAGTAGAGGTACTAGAAAGTTCAGCACCAAGTTGTTGTCTCTGGGTTGGAAGAAACAGGCTCTTAAATTTTTCCTTTGTGTTTACATTTTGTACTTTTCTATAACAAACGTTTTGCATTTCTAATTATAAATATGACCTATTTTAAATAATCGAGAACAAATTTCCATAAAATTATGGATCTAATGAAAAATAAAAGATGGTAAAAGGAGGAGGGGAGAAAGCCCAAGGATAAATTTCAAAAGGCACATAAATGTTTTCACTAAGGTGACTGTAAGCAAGATATGCATACAATGGTCAATCTCCTATTTAACAAGCATGTACTGAGCAATTCCTGTGTTCCAGGGGGTTAGTACTGGGCATAGAGTTAGACAAAGAAAAGAGAAATTGTTATTGCCTTTAAAGTATTCACATTGATAACACTACTGTCACTGGAGATGGCCATTTGTGACAGACATAACATATGTAAGCTCATTCTTGCCTTATCAGCACCTAAAAATTAAATCCATGAAGGTAGGTGCCTGTCGTTACAAAACTACCAAAAAAGCTAATAGAAAAATTGTATGACTATGTGAACTCTGGACATTTGAGGATTTTATGAGCAAAAATATAATGGAAAAAAGTTAACACGAAAGGATTGATAGCTTTGTGGTACTTTAATTTCAAAAATCTTCTTAAACAAAACTAAAAGAGAACAAATAAAAATGTTTTCCATAAATATGGCTAAAGGTTGGTCTCTTTAACATATAATGGATATAGAAATTGACAAGGAAAAATGAAAGGCCAATTTTAAAAGGGATAGACAATTCACTTAAGAGGAATTATGACTGGCCAAAGTTTGAAGTGTGTTCAAACTCACAAGTAACCAAATAAATACTAGTTAAACTAATAATGCAATCTGGTTTTGTCATCTGTCAGATCAGCAAATGTTAAAGAATTCCTAGTATAGGGTAAATACTGAGACGTCCATGAGCATGGTAAATATCATACTCAGGAAATGGGTCACCTTCAGAGGAAAGTGAGGGGAATATGATCATAAGCTTCAGGTCTTATAATATTTTATTTTTTTATCTCAGTGATGGGTCCATGGTTTCGATGTGCATTGTGCTTTATAAATATTTTTCTATAACTAGAGGAGTTTATTTTTAAAAGGAAAAAAAGAAACACACTATTTGTCAATGCACAGATTGACTCTGCCTTTCTTCAGAGCAACAACAATATGTATCAAAAGCCTTAAAGCCTGTATAACCC